>JAECUM010050414.1:0-19513 GCA_016617855.1 Megalonaias nervosa | reverse complement strand
TAATCAATGTTTAATGAGTTAGTACTGATGCAAATACAATGTATATATATGAATGACTAACTGAATAAATTTCCTCTTCAAGAGAGGTTACGTCAGGTTAATCAAATTCAGGATAGTACAATATTTTAAAACACAACCAAGATAAAAGGGGAAAAGGTGAAATACTACGTCAACTAACGCATGTACAAACTGAAACAGCTTAATACACTTAATCATATAAATATGTCTATAGATTAATCAGTTTAATAAATGTCATTTAGCCTAGTATGGAATTAGCCTTCTTTCAACATTTGCTTGATGCTGCTGATAATGCAGCGAATGCTAGTACATCTGTTTCGTCGCTTTTTCTTTTGGTGAGTATTATCAATGTCTAGAATGATCGACCACGGTGTTATAGCCCGGATAGAGCGAATATGAAATAAATATGAAATTAATGTTAATTAAATATGGAATAAATGGGGATCAAAGCAGAGATACAGAATAGAACAACACGATCACCCTGTTTACAAAACATAGCAACGTAATTGATTAGGTCAACAAATGAAATTATACAGAACCAATGGTAGGATGGACCTCTACTAGAAAACTAAATTAACTTAAAGTTCATAAATGCAATTAGCAGTTCCGTTTTTATATAACTGGTTGCTGGTCACTATATAATCTTCATAGCTTGTCGGTTGGAGACGACTTGCACTGGAACACTCTCGGGTACCCTCTGGTCTACTTATGCGTCACAAATACTTTAGTGGTCTCTCTCTCGGTCATCCAGTCTCTTATACTGCTCGTTCATTCTGATATTAAGTCGTGGAAGTGATTTCCCTGATAAATAAATGCGGCCTTATCTTTGATCCTTCCTTACATCCCGAACTGAACTGAACATACACCCTACTCTCCGGTACAGTCAGAATAGCCTGTATCACTGACACTCACTGCTAATTGACTTCAGGTCATAACCTTGCATCCAATACAATAATGGCGCATTTGTCTACATACACTCGATCTTCTCTCTTTCCATAGACAATTAACATAGTACAGTAAATTAACGTATTTCTCCAACAGAACTAGTTATCAGTACTAATTGATCGATAACATAGTTTATTCCCGCTTAATGACAATTAAGCTCCTGCAGTGTGAGCTATTAATCACTATCTCAAACTAAATGACAAACGCATGCACACAAACTGCTGATCTGTAATTACCGTATAGCTCACCACGCTGCTCAAATGTTAATACAACCAATTCATAGGTTTAAAAGAATTTACGTCTTAGTTATACAAATAAATCAAGCAAAATTCACTTCTTTGCTCACCTACACTATTGCTAACTAACAATTTCCCCGCAGGAAACATCCTACAGACCTGATATTGATCAATTTTTAGTATGCATGATTCATATATCATTTAAAACAAATAAATTCAAACACTTATCTTAAGACTCATATCAAGAAACATTATGCATGAAATTGAGACACAGTACCTTTTAGCATTGAGGTTCGCCATTTTCCCCTTTATCAAAACAGTCTTCAACGACATCTAGAAAATTCACTCTGTTACAATCTGGTGTATATTGTAACAAAATTAACACTTACGACTGTATGGTCACAAACTAAGTAACAGAAAGATGCAAAAACAAGTTTGGTAAAACTTAACAAACAATTATATTATCAAAGTTATAAATGAAAATGTGAGAGGAACGTAAAGTATTATGAAGAGAGTCGAAAAGAGTCCTGATTAAGTTTATGACAGTCCAAAAAAATGAAAAGTTACAACATAAAACACACCTGCAGACTTATAGCAGGACCACAAGAAATGAGAATGACTCCAAAATAGGAATGAATCTGATTGCTCAGTTCTCTCTTTATCTACACCTTATATTACGACTATATTTCACAACATACCCCACGTGATGGATCTTATTACTCAATTTATCTCGAACTTGCCTATTCATTCAACCTAGCCCAACTAATTGGAAGTTACTGAATTCTTCTAGAACCGTCCAAACCTCATCAGCCAATGAGAAATGAACCCGAAGTTGTTATTTAATCTTATTATTAAGATTATTAATAGTAATTGTCAACATATACGTAAACATCTATTTATAGATCCCAATGTAATTTTACGCTCTTAACAGACACAGGTCACATAGGCAAAATCTAACTAAGATATTCTGTACAATTTACAACTATGAATATAAATTACAAAAATCAGATAAAAGTCCTGTACCAGGAGTTACAAAATATATAGATATACATAACAAAGCTAACTTTTTAATTGTAATGACAAGGATTGTTATGCGTGTTTTGGAATATGTTTGGGATTACTGCAATAAGTATTCCTAAAGCGAGCGAATTATACGTTAATGCAATTATATGTAATAAGCCTGACACACTAAAAAAGAACAACACACCAAATGGAACATTTATACCAATGGCAATACTTGTCTTTCTAACTATATGACACATGTATGTATGTATGTATGTATGTATGCATGTATGCATGCATGCATGCATGTATGTATGTATGTATGTATGTATGTATGTATGCATGCATGCATGCACGACTGACTGTCTGACTGACTGACTTGATTTCCTCTTAAACAGAAACAGTGTCAGGTTTATTATATTCAGTATAAACGTGATACCGAAACACAGCATAGAATAGCATTACAAACTAAAAAGAGGAATGCTGCGTCAACTAACCTATTTACAAAGTGGAAAATCATGAGTATTTATGACCAAAAATATATCTTTAGATATATTAGAACTATTTTTACTTATCTGAGGATAACACTGGCCATTTTATAAACATTTACCTGATGCTATTAAAGGTACCAAAAAATCGTATGTAACAGTGGCATCTGTTGCTAAAACGATGAATATTTCCCATTTTAATAGTAAAAACAATTACTGCATTTACTTTGTGAGGGTTATATTTGAAATTATACTTAATCTTTGCACTGAAATATTTTGAAAAAAATTAGATACACAACAAAATGGAAAATGTATACATAAAGTATGAAAACTCTTTTAATGAATACTACGTATTTTGCAATATGCGGGTGACTCTCGGGACAAATATGCCTGTAATAATGAAGGGAGACAATAGTAATCGGAAAATTTCCTTTCATGCCATGGTGTATGTATTAAAGGATGATTTACAAATATCTTATGTACTACAAACCAGGACAAAATTAATAAGACAACAAGATTCTAATCAAAATGAGCGTAAAAAGGATCAAGCCCAATATAAGCCAAGAATAAAGAGGTGACAATATGTTGTGATAATTACTGGATATTAACTAAAGGGTATTACATCTCCGTGGGTTGCTATGCAGCAAAATTCATGGACTTTTGTAACTGAATTTTGCACAGATTTGATTTACTTAAACGATGACATACTAACTTTTTACCCTGCACTGCTAGGACATGTTTAATGTATGTAAGGCGTGCATTTTACTGTATATACCACCCGCCGTCACCAGCATTAATCTGTTCCATACATCATCATCGATAGACGAAAAAAATAAACCTTTCTTACAAGAAGTCTCTTTCTATGAAAATATCTTCTTTCGTATTGAATAAATCAATCCTTTCTCCCACCTCTAGAGTGTCAATCACTTTCAAAGAAATAGCTTCGCTCTGCAAGTGGCTTATCGCAACCTAAAATAAGATGGTTCGCTCTGTCGTTAACCTCATTTCCACAGTTTACATATCATAGATTTAACAACAGGCAGGGCATAGAGTTTCACTATTTCAGATAGAAATTATAACATTGATGGAAATTTATGTCCAACAAACCACACGTTGCTTAGTTTTAATTTCAAATGAATATATCTGAACTGAATTAAGTCATTCCTTAATTCCAGAGTTGCTCTCCAGGTAGCTACTTCTTGACTTTGAATAGCATAACTAATGTTTTAATTCCAAACTATTTTGTTTTCTGGCTTGACTCTTGCTGCATTGTCAATAGAACGCTTCTCGTACCATATTTCTTAGTGATTCTATAGATGTCTGGTACAAAACCCGTATGATTTAAAGATTGTGAAAGATCTGTGTCTAATACTGACATAAAATTATAGTGAATATCAACATATATATATATATATATATATATATATATATATATATATATATATATATATATATATATATATATATATATATATATATATATATATATATATATATATATATATATATATATATATAAGACAACTATGCTGCACAGAGTCTGTTGAAAAAGGACACTTTCGCCTTATCTACATATTTTTCCACTGACCAAAGTCCTGGAGTTCTGTTTTGTAGTCGAGTAGTTTTCTCAAGCTTGCATATATTTTGCTGCCTACATCTGATTTAACTGGAGTTTTCATGTCATGGCATGTGAAATACCTGACCATAGTTCACATGCGTTCAGGACAGAAGGTAAAATAGTTATTTTTCGGATTTTAAGACTTGCTAAAAGATTCATTCCGCTGCATTGGATGTCGTTGAAATGGAAAGAATTTAACTGATGTTTGCCGATATCGCATGCTTCTTCTATAGCATCGTTTGATTTTAATTTATACCTTGTGAGTGTTTCTAATTGCTGAGATTTGCGAGCTGTCATAAAATGAAAAGAGAAAACAGTCGTTATTTTATTAGTGAACAAAACAATGCAGATTTCTTCTGCATTATATCTAAGTTTCCTCTTTTTGGCATAGTTAGAAACTTTGTCAAGCAGATGTTACATCGCATCATGTGAATTGGCTATAAAAGTGATGTCGTGTCGTCTGCTAATAATAAGTAAGACGTGTGAAGATCAGTAACGTTTAGAAAGCGCATGGTTTGATTCATTTCAGTGATTAGATCGTCTATCATTACGGGAAAAACCATGCGAACAAGGTGTGATCCTGACGTAAGCCGTGCTTAATAACAAAACGTTTATATTGATTTTCCGCAAATAAAATAGTACATGTCACGCCCTCGAACGAATTTTTCAGGATGCCCCAGGTCGTTCCCTAGATTCCACGTCTGTACAATTTGTAAAACAACCCACAAGGTCAAACTGTATTGAATGTTTTAGGTTTTTTTGGAAATCTAGAATCGAAGTGCCTCTCCCCATGTGCTAACTTATCGCTTTCTTGATGTAGAAAGATGCAGTTATCCTACCACATTTGTTGCTGAAGTTTTTGAAACCCTGCTGTAGTAGTTTGTGAAAAAGATCTGTTCAGAAAAAGGTCCACTGTATATAATTTCTTCAAAGACTTCCTGAAATACTAGAACTATAGTTATATCCCGAGAAGTAATTCGTTCTACCACCCACCTTAAAGTGTGTTAATCCCACGCTTTGTTTAAAGTGGAATGGGTTCTTCTCAGTCCCGTACACATTTGTGAGTATAATGTTAAGTAAACGTACACTGTTTGATAATGTAATAAAAATATTGAAATCTATCTAACTGCCACGCACGTTGGTAGTTATTTGAGTCTACTTGGGGTGTAAGGTCGAATTAATATTAGTCCAAAGGATTACATTACGCAGCACTAGGGGGTCATAACGGAAATCATACATTGCAATTTGTCCATAGGTTTAATATGGGATGGTCTTAAGTTGTATAAAATCAACAATTTTATGGGATAAAGGGGGGCTGTTTAAAGGTACAGGAGGGTCGAACGTTCATGGCGACAAACTGGAATGGTAATGTTAAAATTGTTATCTACTATCCAACAAACACACCTATCCAACAACCGCTTTTTGATTTCAATCCAACAAACATGCTATAATCCAGTAACCACATTTTACTTTCAATCCATTGCGCACCCCTATTATCTAACGAAAGGGTACAAGTGTTCATACACACACATGTAAACTTACATACATACAAACATAATAACACACTGAGGGGTGGGATGTAAAAGAAAGGAGATAAAATAGACACATACTCTCACTCGAATATACTATATTATCACACAAGGGTATGAAGTGTTTATAGTCACACTACTATACTTTCCAAGTACAAACACGATAGAGGGTGCAAGGGGTTTTAAGGTTTAGTTTTTGTAGATGACATAGATATACATGAAAACATACACAAACATAAACATAGAGATCTGGGTGGCCAGGAAAAGGGCCTTTGGGCGTTGCTAAAGAAAGAAAAAAGGTTATCACATACTGCACCCCTTCACCGTTTTTATTCTCAAACTTCTCCTCACAGCGGATCCAAACATCCATACTCTCCTGAGGCACTGTCTCTAAACATTACACTCTTCTTTTCCAGATATCAGTGTATGTGATTTTGGTGATGACCCGTGAAGCCACCACATAGACTTAGATAGAAAGGTTGAACAGTATGTTGGAAAGGATGGTTGATGCTATGGTTATACCCACATATTATCAGCCTGTTTTGAGAAAAGGTAAATCATGAGAAAATGTGCCTGTAACATAATTCTGTCTGGGCGTTTCGTCTTTCGTCCAGTCAGAAGACAATGCATTCGTGTCATCATTTTCAGTATATACCACGGCGGAGCACTTCAAATACAATACCCATGACTGATAAAACGAAGACAATGTATTTGGATGCGCCTACTTTAGATGTATCGTATAATCGGAGTGATATTACGATGCTACGATTAGTAATGCAGCTGTTGCCAATATTATTCGTCCAGAACAGGATGACTTCAACTTAGTTTATCTGATTTCCTATCGTCTCCGCAAGAATTTTTCACTGCGACGGTAGTGCAACCTGCACCTCCAACATGATTACCAGTGGTGGACGATTTCAACAAGAAACAGAATGAAGAGTTGGATAATTTGTTGTGAACGAAAGAAGAAGAAGCATTTTTCAACAGCAATAAGAAATGGAAAAAAGAAAGCGAGAAGAAGAGAAAAATTTTGAATTGTGGACGGAAGAAGAAAAGGGGTAAAAACGAAATGGTGAGTTTGTTACAAGACATTTGTATCTGAGAGAAATGTATCAGACGTCTTTAGCTGAACACAAGACAAAGAAACCTCCACTATCCAAGACTTGTAAACCTTCTATGACTACATCTACTCTCACCGCCACTGAGACGCCAGCTGCAGCAGCTGTTATTACAACCATTATGAAGCAGCAACAGCAGCACGAGGAGAAGTAGGACTTGTTCATAGAAAAGGAATAAGATAGTTCAAGCTCATGATGTCAAGTTAATTGATAAGTTGCTTTAGTATTCAAGAAAATCACTAACGATCCTTTTCAGAGCCACTTGTATCTCTTAGAAAAGAAATACTACTCAATGATTGCCAAATCAAATAAAACTTAAAACCCTCCATGATTCAAATGTGTGCGTGGGTGGGTGTGTTTTTCCATAGAAAAAGCAAAAGTAAACATCAAGACAAACAAACAAGTACGTTTACTTTCTCTTGGTATTTTTCTTTGAAGAAGAATCAAAATGAAATTTCAAAAAGCATCACAAAAGGCCATTTTCGTCTTCTTTGTTTCATTTACTGTTTGTTTCTTTTTAAAATTTCTTCACTGGTATGGGTTCATCCTCTTTTGTTATTTTTAATGGTCTTGCCTTCTTGAATTTCCTGACGGGTATGGGTTCTTCTCATGTTTCCGCTCCTGAAGAACGTTCCTTTTTGTCGTTATCATTGTTCTCATTAATCATGGGACAACCTGAAGACCAATACCCTTTTCTTGAAATTTATAATAGGTATCTTTATTTTCCCTCTCTTTTATCCTGCCCTTCTGTTTCTTTGACGTTGTGGACATGCATTTACTTGACATCATCACACGCACACACGCCCAATGTCATTTCTTCTGACAGACATAGCAATTGACTTGTATCATATGTGGAGTAGTCGGTAGTCTTGTTGGAAGTGGTGTACTTTCGAATGGCTATCTGTACAATTTAGACTAGAAGTGCAATCAGTTTTGACTCTTCTGTCTTTTTCACAGGGTGAAAACAGGATAAATATCTTATCTTTGCGTGGGAATCTCTCTCTCTCTCTCTCTCTCTCTCTCTCTCTCTCTCTCTCTCTCTCTATATATATATATATATATATATATATATATATATATGTGTGTGTGTGTGTGTGTGTGTGTGTGTGTGTGTGTGTGTGTGTGTGTGTGTGTGTGTTACAGCGCAGTCATTATGTTGACAGCAGCATTAGGGTTACAAAATTTGTGTGACCTTAATATTTGCTATCATTGTGTACATTACCTTGTTGACTGATTCACAGTTTCATACAGGTATTATATATTACCGAATACTAGTATTTACACATTTTAATGCAAGATATGCACGTGTTTATTAAATATTGTTATGCAAAAATTTAACCGTCTGTTAAGGTTGTGTTGTCTCCCATTGTCAGCGAGTAATCATTAAGGCGACATTTCCAAAATGCTTCCTATTTTTCAAAGTTAATAAATATTTTAAGGCAATGTATCGTGCACTAATCAGTGACGCAAATGCGGAATCGCGCAAAATTTTTACGACTTGGCGCAATTGGGAACAATGATTCACGAAGACTACCTCAAATTAGTTTAAACTCGCGCATATAAAGCAGTACTCTCTGCAGTATACAATTTTTATTTTAACTGTTAACCCTCAAATTGTTTGTCGCGACAAAAGTCATGCAGAGGTATGGCAGCACTTGTCGGGACAGTAAACTTTATAAGGAGTTTCTAGCCCAAAACCCTATTTGGTATTGGACGACAACATAATTATCCCCCCTCATGGCCCCTCAAGTTAGCCTAAACAACTACGAAAACAACTTTGTTGAGACAACAAAATTTATTTCATAGTTGATTACCAGTCGAGGAAATGTTATTGAATCGTCGCCGTCATCAAATAAAATAGGAGTTTGATCCAGAAACAACTCCTTGATACAAGACTACTCATATATTTCACAAATAAATTTTACTGTAAAATTGCTAGCAATTATACTGCATCTATTTTTGATATTTCACACAAAATTGCTAGATGTTTACTGTAGCAACCAATCTAAAAAAATCTAAATTTTACTAAAATCAACGTCATTTTTTTATATTCCAACGCAAATGTGTTAATGCCATCAGAACAGTATCTCTTATCATCGAAATTGCAACGACCAGATTTTATTAAAACATCAGTTTCAATTGTGTGACAATTTGATCTTATTGATGTTATTTCAACATGACCATTAAATCCGTCTAACGCAGACTTATAATTATCAAACCCTATTACCTTATCAACAACATTTCTTTTTATTCCCTTTGCCCGTTTTTTAACTTTATTATCTGATAATTTTAGATAGTAAATATTTCTACGCAATCCAATGAACTCCATTATAATTTTCATAGAAACCTCATCTTTAAACTTTCCTATTACTTTTTTATTATCATCACAGTGAAATCTGCTGAGATTTTTTGATAATCTGAAAGATCAAACAGTTCGCGGTTATCATAAAATTCTTTGTAAATATCATCAGATTCAATCTTTTACATCAGCGAGTCAGTATCTGTAAATAGCAAGTCTGCATCAGGTTCCTTAACCTTAAAAAAATCGTGATGAAACTGGTACATTAGCGTTTTTGATATCTCGAGTACTGCCATAATAACATAAACTGGTTATTCAACTTAAGTTTGTCTTTCTCTTATGTATCGCCGCCAAGTTTGCATTAAAAATTTTCATACTAACAAAATTATCAGATGCTACAAGTCTATTACGACGTGCAACGTTATTAACAATCTCGTATTGACTCGCTTTCTATTGTTTTGCATGGTCGTTCCGAAGACACTGTTGTTCATGAGCTTGAAGAAGTTGTTCTCAAATTCTGTTGTTGCAATTTCTCTTCGTCTAGTGTTAGAGTCGATATTATCTTTCATCCAACACGATTCATTAAACTTTAACACACGATCAGCTTTTCTTAGTATCAGACCATGATCAAGCGCCTGTTTGAGATTTTTATTGTGCAAAATATATCTTCGTTTGTCAAGAAGATTAGGAACTAGTTTTTGAACAACTGATTTACCACTAGTGCTAGACGAGTAATAACAAACTGTAATAAATCAGCATTGACTCAGGACAAAACGGATAATCATTATGTGCATCATGTAGTTTCACAGGGTACAGTTTTATCCGTTTCTTTGAAAAACTGGTCGGGACTTTCCATTGAAATCCGCCATACGGTATCGGATCAGACATTGCATATACTTAGAGGTTATTGGCATCCGAATAAACTCTGAAAAACGACGGCAATGTCTTATCATAGTTGCTCATGTACATATTATTAGCTTTCGCATATGTTTTTGTTATAACGCTTATTTCACCTCTAATCCCACGTTCGATGAAACAGAACATATCAGGATCTGTCAGCAACTACAATTTTATTTTGCTGTGTTTGAGTAATGCGTCCCATCTTAATCTCGGTGTTGAGTAATACCAGACTGGGTCAATTTCGTAGTTTTCTAGCGCTGACATCTCTAAAATTTTCAAGTATATCTGCGAGCAACAATACATCTGTGATCAGATACAGGTCATGATAATCTCGAAAAGTTTTACAGTCAAATTCATTCCAGATTTTGCTGAGCGTAAGCATAGTCGTCATCGCTGACACATTCAAGATTTAATATAGAATAAAAACTTTCCTGGTCAGGTAAACTTGTTTCATTAAATCTACTATAATTGTCAAGATACTCGTATGGAAAGATACCTTTTCTTGTAAGTAAATTTGCTTTGTCACCGAAATGATCAGTCAAATTATCAAACTTTCCACATCCTTTCACGAGTTCGCCTAACGATGCCGCCATAAACTGTAAACTATCAATAAATCTCAACTTGCCAAGTGTCACTGACATATAATTTTCCGTATTATTTGGGATGCATTTTATTTTATCGTCGGTATTGATTTTAGGCGGTTTATTATATCTTTGTTGCCGAATGCTTCTACGATATACGAGAATCGTATGCGTGAAAATTATGTGCGACAACAGGAACGAAATCTGGTGCGGTATATTTAAGATTGCATTTGTCATGAGCAGGACAGCGATACTTACCTGTAATATAACAGTGATCTTTTACTTGATCCTGGTCAAGTACAGACGGAAACGCTTGCTTGCAGATGTGACATTTTTGTTGGCGCAAATTCTGTTTCTTCTTTTACGATTAGAGTTTTCATTTTCGTTGTCCTGCTGAGCAACATCATGATGGCATCAACCTCGCTAATGAGATATTTCAAGAACCACAGTGCAGGATTGGAATCACGATAAAGTTTAACAGGTTTCGATAAACGTTTATCAACAGCACATACAACTTTGTATGCGACCCAACAAGGAACAACTTCTTGTGCTTTTCTTGTCGAGGATTTTTCAGGGTTATTTTCTGCTCCTTGCATAGAAAGTAGAATCGACTCGAAATCGTAATAGATTATAAAAGGAACTTTCATCTTGTGTCTGTAATTCGTGAACTGCAATACATTTTCATCTTCACCTGACATTGATATTCGCTGTACATTAGAACAATATTTGAGATAACGATCTAATACCAGCTGAGACTTACAGCCGTACAAGCATCTGTCGCAGAAAAATTTCTTTTCTTTGTATTTGTTGCACTGCCCACCAACTAACCCGTTAAAGTTTTTGATCCATACGTAGTGGTGTTTGTAGAACAGCAACTTTATTGATGTTTGTTCGGATCTCGGGAGATCTCATGTGGCTGGATCGCTGATATATCTTGGATAAATCTTTTGTGCATCGTCATCTACTCCAAACACATTAATACAACCTGGTAAAAGAAAAATGTTTTGTTTCTCAAATTTTAGAATTTGATAAGCAGAAACAGGAAAAACAATTCCGGAAAAGTTTATATCGTTGGAATGACAGATGTAATTTGATACTCTGTCGGCGTGCTTATCTACCGGGAACATCGCTGATAATAACGCCCATTGAAAACACTTGTCGTCGCTGTTCTTGACATTCATACCTCATTTCGAGATTTTAATTTAAGTTGGCAGATCGACATATAAACTACCTCGACGAGAATTGTATTTCATTGTGTGAAATAAAATTTGTTATTTTATCGAATCTCCAACCCGATCCAGATGATTTATATTCTTCTATTTTTTCTGTGTCTCTTGAAATATATCATCTAACAATATCATCAAATTTGTTCCAATCAAAACTCGGCGGGATTGCAATATAATGTAAGGATCAGCAAGTTCTTCGAATTGCTGTTGAGATGATTGCGTCTGATCAGATTGCCGATCTGATGATATGCTCAACTTTGAAAAAAGAACATGAAATTGTACAATAATCTTCGGACCCTTGTGCGTTGCAAGCTCAGATTTTACAGATGGTTGAAGTAAATGAAACAGATTTGTAGATGAGAAATTTGTTAGTAAAAGTTGATTATCAAATCTCCAACTGCTATCGAATCCGGCAAATGCTGTTGGGCTGATATTTTATGACGAATGAACTTTGTATCGCTATATCTGCAAGTTTCAACATCAAATAATGTTGTGGTTTATATTTCTCTAATAGTACGATACGAAAGTGCCAATTAAAGATTTGAAAAACGTATAATACATGATGGCAAATTTATACCAACGACCTATCAACGTAAATGATCTTGCAAGATGCCAGGAAATATTCTGGTATCATCCAATATATAACCTGTTTGCCGGTAATGAACTTGGTGTTGTTATAAAACTCAAAACGAAAAATGCGATCCGAGTATTAACATCGGAAGGTTACAGGATAACAGTAAAAGCGGAAGATGATATTGAATATGCAAAAATATTTTACATGATTTTATTTATACGCTGTTAAGTGACGATATTCCTGTTGGAATGGAAGTTTATCATGTCAATTATCAGGTCACCGACAATAACATTGCAAATTTGTCTTTGAGAAAGGAATTTAAATCACATCCAATATACGATTTGTATGAGGCCAGCAGAGGAGTAGTTGTCAGGAACATTAGAACAAATAAAAATTATTGGAAGCATCTGTAATACGGGATATTTAAAGGTGTTTATCAGAGGAAAAAATACTAATTTATTTAATCATTTCTCGCATCGTTTCGTTTATGAGGTATTTCATGGACCTATTCCAGAAGGTCTCAACATCGACTACATCAACGGTATTAGAGTAGATAATCGTCTTGAAAATCTTGACATTGTTGCACCAGAGGAAAAGAAGAGACGTGGACAAGGAGGTGGTATTTTTAATTTTGAAAATCTTAAAATTCTGTTACTATATCAACAAACTCTATGACTCGTGAAGAAATGTGATTTTCATCAATCTCATCAGCTTCAAAATATTTTAATATTAACCCAAAATCAATCAAATCTGTTGCTGATGGTACTACAAAATCTGCTTTCTCAATAACAACTTTTGATAGAATCTTCTTTCGATACGAATCACTTACCGTTTAAGATATTTGCTACATCGCTGTTGGTCAAGCAGCAATTTACATATTTGTTTAGAGCTTCTCTGTGATACTCAATCAAAATCTTACCGAATTTCAACATGTGATCTTCTTCAATGTTGCTGATCAAAATAAGATTAATTTTTTTCTCGACTAAACACATTTCTTATAGCCTCTTCAAGTTGATATGTGTTCACAGCATTAGCTCGAGTAACAAATCGTTCCATGTTATTCGACTATTTAGCACAAAACTGAACTTCACTCGCATATCAATCTTTAAGATATCCCTAAGATTTTCTCTGGTCAACAATGGGCCCATTTCATAACAGTGTCCCCGTATTATCTGACAAATATTTGTTTATCTTTTTCAAGTTCCAATACCTCGAAATCTGTTAACAGTACCTCAAAAGCCGAGTAAGGATTATATCCAACGATAAGATTAAAATGCTTGAGATCCGTTTTATCATTGCTCATGAAAACGTTAACCGCGTCAAACAACAGGTTCATGTTTAAGATTTTAGCTCTTACAATAGTGCTTACTTCGTCTGGCATTTTTATTATTCATATTAAATAAAAGTTTTATGTATAATGCTGCTGATAAAAAATGATATGTCTCAACGATTGTCTGATCTTCGAGATGATCTCGATCGTGAGTCAAATGTGAAACAAAATATCACTAAGAACGTTAGTGGTCTACTGATTAATAATGGTGCTTTACACCGGTTTGCAAAACAATCAGAATTTAATCTAGAAACATATTTGTTTCCTGCACCCGATGATCAACATGCCAATGAACAAGGTATAATACATCAAAACGAACCAGTTTATGTTGCAGCGCAATCACGATATAATGTCAAATATCATCTTGCCAAAAAGATTTTTAAAAAAGTTTGATTTTACTGTCACAGAGCATCAGATATTTTGAGATATGCTTAAGCCGTTTATGCGTATTGGACACCTCGAAGTTTATGGTCGTCAAAAAGTACAAAATTTCATTTCATCTTTGTAAAGATTTTGAACCTGATTTAACAGAAGATCGAACACGACATCTGATATCGTTGTGCAGACCTGTCAAAATGTAGGTCTGTTCTTCTAAAATACGAGAAGATTTACAGCTATCTAGTCAAAGATCTTTGATTTCACCAGTTGGAATACAACTGTTAAAACTATCACCTTAACCGGGCCATTTGACCAAACATTTATTACCACGTTCTTTTATCACTCGTTCGATAACAAATGTATCTTGTGCTGTTAGTTGAAGTTCTTGCTCATGAAAACTTCCTATGACTTCTTCGTTTGCAAGATCTTTTAGCTTATATGCTACCGGTATTGTTTTTAAAATCTTGTCGATAACAAACAATTCTTCAGACCAGTTCGGGGTAAAACCTTTACAAATGTTTTCTTCGATAATGAAATTCTGACACAATCACCAACGTTAAATTTATGTCAGCGATACATGTTCTTGTTTGCAAGAATCGAATTTTTTTATAGCGTCATTTGCTGATATTCCAATTGTTTTGTGTTTAATTTTATTGTAATCTGTTATCATCGCTGGCAGATTATCAGTATATCTGTTGGTGTTGTTTGCTGTAAGATATTTGTAAAATCTTTCTTTTATCCTACGATTAACGCGTTCAACAACAACACTCTTTCCTTCATTACCGGTAACATAATTTTTATATTGTTTTGTTCAGAAACTGCTTGAACCGCTTATTAAAAAACTCTGATCCGTGGCCGGCCCAGATTTTATTTGCTTTTCGATCCGTCTTAACAATAATATCTTCTAGCGCATTTGTTTCGTCCATCCAATTTTATCCGCAACAGGAACACTAAACGCGTATTTGCTAAAGACATTAATAACGTTAAACAATTATCTTTTGTTATGGTTGTACTGTGCAATGTTTTGCATATCCGCAAGAGCTATCGCCCAGATATCATCGACCGCGTTTGCGACTACCTTTCGTGGTAGAAACTTTTTTAGGTCTGTATAGATCATGAGCGAGCTGATTTGACGCAAGCTTATCAGTAACTGTAGCGCTTTGCATCCTAACGCCAAGTTTATATTTTGCTCCAATGATACCTTGTACTAGTTCTCTGTCAAATCGTTCTCGCATATTATCGGGCATCATGTCTTGTAGTTGGTCAAGAATTACCCGATCGCAGCCTAGTTTGCCGTCGACGTGATCACGGTAACAAATATCATGACGCATCGCAATTGTATCAACTGCATTGTAAGGTTCTTGTCCCGGTAACGGATTAACGTTTTCATGAAGTTGTCGATCAAGTGGATTCCATGGACCCATAAATTTATGTCCTGGCAATGTCCAACCTCCCTTTGGTTTTGGTAATTTTCCAATAATTTTATGTATATCCAATCCTGATCCGATGACATCTCTATGACTGCAACGCTGGCAATAAGCAATTATCTTATTTTGTTCAAGACACAGATCTTTGTTCACATCATCGCAATTACAATTACATTTAATTTATTTTTAGTCGCTTTCTAAAATAACTTCATCGTCGGATGTTATTGTCAGAGTGCTAGCACTCTGGGTTTGCAATGCACAACCACCAGTGATTGTATCACCTGATTTATCTTGTTTAAGAAACCTACTCTTTCTCTAACCACACACATCACAGATACTTTTTAGCATTTTTCTGTTATTAGCAGTTCTTTATGTTGTTTCATCGATGTTAGTTTTTTTAATTATGCATTTGAGACAGTATGTTGTCATTGTATACTCGATGGCAGACAAAATTAATATTGTGTTGATTTGCGATCATTGCTGATACTTGGAAACGGGTCAAATTGCAGAATAAACTTTATGAAATTGTTGTGTTTAGATTCGCTATCGGATCCAGATATTTGTTTGATAAACATGACACAACAGTAACCACAAGCTGAAGTTCCAACTGGCTGAAGCTGATTTGGGTTATAGTTGATTTTTCTATATTTTTTAAAGATGTACTGTTTGATAACATCGCTCGGCGGAAGACCAAACGAGTCAAAGTACTTGTTGTTGTAAAGTGCAACCCAATGCGTTCCAGATCCGTCGTTGAAATCTTGTATATTGATGACACAGCTTTGATTAGTTTCTGGGGATCTATTTGCAAGTTCGTCTTTGGAAAATACTCCTACGAATCCATTTATATCTTTAAGTTTATCAACAATTTCAAAATTATTTCATTGTCTGGTTCCAGGTAGCATCAGTCCTCGACCCCGAGTTCTTCTTCTCATAGGGTGTGATTGCAGTCAGCATCCTATTTCAAGCAGATTTGGCAATAAACTTCCCGCTATCCCTGCTAGCGGCGGGCCTATGAACCCCCCTTTGACCGCGTTGCGGTTTGTTCTTGTAGTTCTTCTTTTTTTTTCATAAGAGTTTTACGAGGCCGTGTTGTCGGCATTGTTTATAATTACTGATCAGATAAAATTGAACTACAATCCATTTATAGTAATTGTTTTGTACCATCTCCGGATACAGCTTTTTTGTTGCTTCTGATATTGCATCTGATGCTGCAGCTATACCTAACGTTCCTAGCCAAGGCATTATCTTTGGCAATAGTGTTCGTGCCATAACACCTATTGATGTTCCAATTGATCCACCATGGATCACTTTCGATCTGACAAATGCTGTTATTTGTGACACTGACAGATTGAGTATAAACGGCTTAACTTTTAACATTTTATTTATTTGTCTTTGTGTAAGAAGTACTTTTGCTGGAACGCGCTGAATTTTGAAATCTATTTTTAGCGAAACTGCTTTTCGTTCAGCTATAGCTCATGCTAGTTTTTGTATTAGTCCTTGTGACAGGTTAGTATCATGCAAAATATATTTCGTTATTAATTTTATCAGATAAAATATTTATCACTAAACCTGTACAGACATCTTACTTCGCACAGCGTCTAGTGTAACATATCTATCAGATGTTACAGGTGCATAAGCGTAATATTGTGGAACAACTGGAGGACCAGCAGCTCCTGGAACAGCTCCTAAAGTTCACGTTATCTCAGTATCAGCGGTTGATCCAATACCTCGTTCGCTGTGCTTAGACACATCAAAACGAAATATTGGGTAAAGAGATCGAAACTCTTCGACAGATATCTGAGATCCAGTATCGGCGTCCTGATACTTTTGCATCGCCTCCACGAGATAAGTTTCTGTTATTATCATTTGTAAAATTACATTCGCTCGCTCGTTCAGGATATTGCTTAGAGTTTATTCTGACGAATATTCGCCTTATGTCAGAGCTATCAAAAACAGAAATGTTTTGTTATTGACTGCCACGCCTTTCCTGCTGTTGAAACACAACAAATATATGTCTCGGCAACTGTTCGCTAGGCGATGTTGTTATTCTCCATGTGCTATTTGTGAATTAACCACTGCAATTTCATAAACCTTATGCTGTTCGAAGTATATCTTTCTGCTGAACGCGGATAACATTGTTTCAAGTTCATTCAATTTTGAAACAGACACCACAACTCGTGGCATCCATAATGCTAATCGTGAAATTATAAATTGGCAATCATTACGACCAACTCGAATCAAACAATCGTTCTCATCAGCTCTGTCAAGTATAAACGTATGTTTGATACCACGAAATACTTTGTTATACTCGCGGAAAAACCCAAATACTGTACTTAACGGAAGCATCATCGTAATGTTTTTGATAGTTCTGCTAAAGCTTTTCATTCAGTATATCCCTCGTTATAATTTGGTCGACTAGCATTACCGAAGGCACTTCTTATTGCCGCTGCAACAATGACTTCACCAGCCGCATCTGCTGTAAGTGCTTCTACGGTATGATGTGCTGCTGCATTAGCACCAGCTGGTGTTGGAATTAGTCCAGTTTGTACTGCAGCATCAGCATTAGTGCCGGTTTTAAAC
Organism: Megalonaias nervosa; assembly: GCA_016617855.1. Lineage (NCBI taxonomy): Eukaryota > Metazoa > Mollusca > Bivalvia > Unionida > Unionidae > Megalonaias > Megalonaias nervosa. Next base: position 1,264 of record JAECUM010050414.1, on the reverse strand, counting down.
TCGTTTGAAATAGCTTCTCCGATTCCAGTATCTTTGAACCATAGCATATTTGTTGCAATAAATCTCGAGTAATCATCGCTGAACGACACAATGTTAAGAATAGTGCTTGCTATCGACAAGTACATAGAAATATCTTCTACCGTTTGATTGGCGAGTTGATATTTAGCGCTTTTAAATAAACCTCCATCCGTTATTCATCAGTGATACATCAACACCAGCAGCAATCGTAACTGGAGGATTAGCTGTTGTCATTATACTTCCTTGCACATCAAGAACAGCTTTATGAAGAAGAAAAATACATCTTCATCTCGAGTATTAAATGTTCTGATGCCCATCTTGTTGGGCTCATTAGAGTTTTCGCCAAGATATTCAATGTACTCAAACTCCGTTGCAGTCGTCTACGGTTAACTCATCGGCAAGGTGAAGTAATTTTTACTAGACATTTTTATTATAATCGTCAGAAAAATCGAGATTATTTTTACAATCACCTAAAAGTCAGCAACATCAATCCGAGTGCTAGCACTCAGAGGTCTAGCTCGTGTTATTAATTTTCTAACAATCTCTTTGCCTTCCGGAGACAACAAGTTTTTGTTCTTGTTATCATCGCACGTGCTGTTTCTGATGATGGGGCTATTTCAGAAATAACATGTTTTATATCCGAACCATTTGACACTTCACCTTCGATTTTATCAGCGATCTTTTGTCCGACAGCTATTCCTGTTGCAGATGTGGCTCCTGATTGGTACTACTTTGTGAGCTATTCCAGGTATAAATTCTATTATCTTTAAATAGATATTTTAAAAAAAGCACCTACGAGTTTTTGGTGATAAATATTTCGTTGTTTCATCTTGTCATACAAATTGTCTGATAAAATTGACTTGTTCAGCTACTGACGTGCAGCTGTAGATAGTAAGTAACAATTTCATTGTTGAGATCAATCTGACGACCTGACTAATCAGTAGGTGTCATCGTGATAGATAATATTTGATTTTCGACACTAATAGGATAGTATATTATCTGTCTCTGATTTACTTACATTAACGAACCCGTTGGAACATCAGGGCTAAACGAATAAATCATTGTCCTTGGCTAACTCGTGCTGTGTATGACCCAGTTGCAATAGAACAGTTTATCAGGATTGTGTTTATATCTGTGATGTTGACGTCTGATTCACTGTCATACGATACTGTCGCAGATGTGTCAGATCCGTATTGTCGCTTATTAAATCCGAGCAATGATCTGATTGTGTATTGGCTACTAAGAT
>JAECUM010050412.1:0-47085 GCA_016617855.1 Megalonaias nervosa | reverse complement strand
AATTGCACTGACTCACTGGATTGAAATCAAAGGTTGATCCACTCATGAGGACCTGGGTTTAGTAAACACAATATAACAAAGCCATTTAAAACAATGCTAATTAATCATATCTGCTTTGTTTTGTTTGAAGTGTTTTAATTGGCCTATAATTCCATGGCTTAGCGCAATATGCATTCAAGCAGTAATAGAACATGTACACATGTGACAGTTATTAATGACTGCATACTGTAGTATCACATAAAATGAACAAGTGGGAGAGGTAGATTCAAGCATTCAGTGCACCTGTAGACATGAATGGCCAGATAAAAGTTGATTAAGGGATCCAAACATGACAATTAGCACATGCCATCTTGTTTTAAAATGGGAAATAAGAACTTGTCCCTGACAAGTGTCTTGTCAAATTTTTCTTCTCTGGCTTTGAAAATTAATAGTCTGGATGTCAGGCTATGGAACTTGATCAGCCGTGAATAATAATAATAATAATAATAATAATAATAATGATATTGGTATTTGGGGCATGGTATTTTCCATGGTATCTGTATGAAAACAAAGTCTGAAAGATAAACCTGCATACAGAGATTATTTGTGTAGAAAGATCAGTTTGGTGGCTGCTGTTAACAGGATTGACTGTACTTCTTTTTTAGTTGCATATAACTTATTTATGAGACAGCTGAGTGACTGTATTTCAAGAGAATGGCATATGGGTCTCCCTTAAAACCATGCTGTGCTTGACTACTCTTTGTGAAAAAAATAGCAAAGAGGTAAATACCCCTGAGAAATATGTGGTATGTCTGGTACATGTCTGGATAGTGCAACAGCAAAGTGCTTATGCTGCACCACTGCAGTCTTAGGTTTGATCCCAGTTGAGTCTGCAAATGTCAGTGGACATCCTTCTCATGTCACAGGTTCTACCTAAATTCTTAAGGCAGCATGATGGCTCCATGGTTAGAATACTAGACTCTTATCCATAAAGGTGTGGATTGGAATCTGCCTAGTCTAGGCTATGTAGGCTGCCATGTTGTGTCTCTTGGCAAGACACAATACTGGAATTACCTTGACACGCATGTATTGGTTGAATTAAACTGCAAACAATATAGACCCTGATCTGGTATCGCATAATATTCCAGCAAACCAGAGTCTATTTTATTTGTTCTACTGATTACTCCTAGCAAATGGCTTAGATCCAAATCTGCTAGCATAGTGTGCAACAGCAGGTCAGGGACTAGGTTATTTGCTTTTTGACTTGCCTTATAAGGTAGTATAGGAGGTAACCCTTCATGTCTTGATATGTCATCAAATTACAATCATTCCACTAGTTTTGCCAGCTTCCTTGATATCAAAGATCCTCTAACATTATCTATCTAAGATAATCAGATTTGGCTGTATGAGTTACTAAACAGGGACTTTTCTGAACTTGTTTTTGGCCAAAATTCCATCCCAATCCCAATTTCAAAAAGGCTCCAATTTACTAATATGATCGTAAAACACTTCCAGTCAGAACTCTGAAAAATCCACATTCCTAATTATACTGACCTTGGGAGAGAAATTATAATAATGCGTGTAGCAATGAACCTAAATAGTCCAAGTCACCTGAATCAAAATTTAATATTTGTGTGCAATGACCTCTCTCCAGCCAGACTATTGTGAAACTGAGGAGAGGTGAGTGTAGAATTTCAAATATGTATCAAGATAAAAATAGGAACTTTAAACTTCTATTTTTGTACATTTTCCTTCAGATGATTAAAATACTCATGAAATACAATGAATACTTTATAAAAATATTCAACTTTTTGGCTTCATTGCAGTTGCTGTGTAACATAAAATGGCAACTCAAAAAGAAAAAGTCACAGTCAATAATCAAGTAACATTTTCCATATTCCTCTTTTCATATGCTTTGTGGACAAAATGATCAATTTATTAGTACTGGACCTGGATACACCAAGTCCTAATTCGCTTCTGATTGGGGACAAATATTTTTCAATCATTTTTTCAAAGATCAAGGGTGTATTTTAGTGGGAAATGTGATTTCTGGCATTTATGATCATCAAATTACCACCAATATTGAAGTACACAGCATAAAAGATTTAACTTTCTACTTTTCTCTTGGAAGGAAAAATTGACAAAAGTCAGTATTTACTTTGATTATTAACACACTGTATGGACTCTAAAGGGGATGGAGAGAATGTCATGAAATCAATGTAATGCAAAGTGTACTTCAGTTTTGGGGCCTTTATAGATGAAACAACAGACTTGAGACCCACCCAATCACCTGAATCACCCAATTCCTACCATGAACAGGGACCTACTGAATTATTTTAATGTTGAAGGGTGTTTGTTTTGTGAACTTTTACAAATTAACAACTGTCCATAGAAAAAAATCTCAGTTTCCCAATTTGACCTTTTCATGGATAAATATTCCCAGGTTTCAACTTTACCTGGAGTGAGTGTAGGAGTTTCTCCTGGCAAAGCTGATGGAGCCAAGGTTGGTTTGGCTGAAATAAAAATAAAGCATATCACATCACACAGGCACATTAAAAATTTATTTATGCTAAACTTTTATTATTTACAGTGCAAAACATACATAACACATTCTCAAGAATAGTGTGATGCACTCTTAAAGATGGTGGTCCACTAAGGTAATTATTAAACTTTAAATATTTGCTTTGTTTCTTCACTTTCATCTACTGTTTTATTCACATAAATCTTTCAATCCATTGAAAAATATTACCTTTACATGGATAATGGTTGAGAATCATGACTTATCGTACAAGTGTATGGATGTAGGATGATGAAAAAACTCACACTCTTCAACTTGATACTTACAGCAATCACAGTCAAATCGGACTTCATAGTCATAGCAAAGCTCCCTTGCATTCTGATCCTTGTGATAACATTTCAATCCCTCCCTCAAATCACAAGTAACTTTCTGACCTGAGGCAGCTGAACTCTTTGTTGTACCAATAACTCTGCATTCAATTGATCTCATCTGGCTAACATCACAGAAAGTGTACTGCTTTCGGAGACTGTCAACAGTTTCCACATCACCTTGGCTGTATGGTGTGGGGGTGGCATAACTCATCCAGGTAGTAAATCCATCATACATGCAATTCACAGGATATGGTTTGGCTGCTGGGGTAACTCCAGGCAATATTCCTGGCTGTGCAGTTGGTGATTGGCCTGTTATTATTTCTGGCTGTGCAGTTGGTGTCTCTCCAGACAAGGGTCCTGGCATGGCTGTTGGAGTCTCTCCACTCAGTGCACCTGGTCTGGCTGTTGGGGCGCCACCTGGCAATATTCCTGGTTGAGCAGTTGGCAATTGGCCTGGCAACATCCCTGGTTGAGCAGTTGGTGTCTCTCCACTCAGTGCACCTGGTTTGGCTGTTGGGGTGCCACCTGGTAATATTCCTGGTTGAGCAGTTGGTGATTGACCTGGCAACATCCCTGGTTGAGCTGTTGGTGTCTCTCCACTCAGTGCACCTGGTTTGGCTGTTGGGGTGCCAGCTGGCAATATTCCTGGTTGAGCAGTTGGTGATTGGCCTGGCAACATGCCTGTTTGAGCAGTTGGTGTCTCCCCACCAAGTTCTCCTGGTTTAGCTGTTGGGGTATCACCTGGCAATACTGCTGGTTGTGCAGTTGGTGTCTCTCCAGACACAGAACCTGGTTTGACTGTTGGTGTGCCATCTGAAAACATTCCTGGATGGGCAGTTGGTGTCTCTCCAGTAAAAACTCCAGGCTGAGCAGTTGGTGTTGCCCCTGACATTAGTCCTGGTACTGTTGTCTTCACAGGTTTTGTTCTAGTGGTGAAGTCATCATGCCAAATATGCTTTGTTGGAGCAGTTGGAGTTTCCCCTGTTATAAACATTGGATGGGCTGATGGTGTCTCTCCTGAATTCATATGAGGGCTTCCAGTTGGGGTGAACCCAGATACAGATACCATTACTGTTTGAGCAGTTGGACTCTGCCCAGAAAACATTCCTGTTTGAGCAGTTGGTGTTTGGCCTGGTGACATGCCTGGTTGAGCAGTTGGTGAGCCACCAGACAATATTCCTGGCTGAGCAGTTGGTGTCTGGCCTGATGACAATCCTGGTTGTATACTTGGAGTTTCACCCGATGACATTCCTGGTTGAGCAGTTGGTGTAACACCTGAATATACTCCAGGTCTGGGAGTAGGAGTACCACTAGAAATCATTCCTGGTTGAACTGTGGGTGCTAGAGTGTCCAACATTTCTGGTTTTGCTGTAGGACTTCCACCATATGGTGCAGGCGAAAGGGTGAATGGAGGAAGGGTACTACTACATAGTCCACTCCTCTTGACTGTGCCCTCATTGCAGTAGCTATAAAGAATTAAAAGAGGAATCCAATCAAATTTAAATATCTCTGCTACATACAGTTTTAAGATATCTGAAATCAATACCTTGGTAGGTATAAGGGATTCAGTGGTGCTTCACAAAGAGTATCTATCAATGTCATTCTGCTTAAGAATAATGTATACACATAATAAATAAACAAAATTATAAAATATTTCAAATTTATTTTGTTCATTGGGACTAAGGATAAATCATGAAATCAATACATAAAAAATCAATGTGGATGCAGGTTGAACTCTTTTAAAAACATGTATCTGTGTTTTTTTTAGGGTTATTCCTTCTTTTATAATGTCTAAATCAAAGCTATATTGATTTTGCATAAATATCCTTCATAGATTCCAAGCATTCAAACTTATTTTGTCCAAATTGGTCAAATTAACTATCTGATATTCAAATTAAATTCTGGACAAATTAAATTTCTGCTATTGATTTTATGTTAAGGGATAACCCATGAGATGTATAAAGATCATGTGAAAAAATGAGATTTCACTGTAGCTGAGAGCAAATTTGACAAAGTCTTTATCTTTACAATTAGCTGCTCATTACCCAGATCTGGTTGGCTTGTTGGCCTTGGAAACTACCAGATGCAGAAACTGACACATAAAATATAACACCTTTCTGATTATTTATCACTGTAAGTTTGCTGTGGATTGATGCCAGTAAGTTTACAACTCCTGGCACAGATTGACCAAAAGGCATTAGGGTTTCATACCCTGGTTGACACATGTAAATCATTAACTTTCATTTTTCTCCAACCAAATCTCGTGTATAATATATACTGCCTATCATATTTAGCCTGACAGTTAAAGGCAATTAAATATGAAAGCTAGTTGCCTCATGTATAGCAGAATTGTGGCCCAGTCATTAGAACTCTCAACAATCAGTCTGGATGTCCAAATGTTTAAGTGTTTAATAGACATATATGTGTGACCTTGATTACTGCAGTCAACACATCACATTTGGGTACCAGCAATGAAAGGTAGGCTGAACCAATGAGAAACTAGCATCAAAAATTATAGAGGCAAATAGCTGACTCCTGTGACAATAAGAAACATTAAAAAATCATGCAGTATTCCCACTTTACCAATCATCTCCTGGAACATTTGACCCGAAATTAAACAATGTTTTCTCCAACAAATGATGTGTCTAGATCCTATTCCAAACCACTGGAAAAATTGCTGCCAATGCAAGGACAACAGTTTATTATTGATACTTGTCACTTTCATGAGTGTAACTTAATAAACTCTGATCATATAAGAAACCAGTCAAATGGTGTAGGCATAATCATTTATATTATCTACATCTACAATAATTATCACAATTTACAATCATAAGGACCAACAGCTTTTTATGTGAATACAAAATTTATTCTTTATCAAGTCAGTGGCATTGCTTACAATCAGTTATCATGAAAATACAAATGTCTCCTGTTTCATCTGGATAATCAGTATTTCTCTGTGTTTGGAACTTACCAAATTTCACAATCCAACTGGCAAACCATAGTGTCCATGATTCTCTCTCCTTCCTTGTAGTCTTTTCCATTTATGGTCAGGCATGTTGTGTTGCAAAATGCCTCAGGTATGCATCTGTAAGGAGGCAAATTGGTCTCGTATACTTGGCCTTGAAGACATGGTTCGATGTCGCAACCTTCCACACAGGTTTCCTGACTGCAGCCTTGAATGCGGGTGCTATAGACAACTCTGTTCTCACAGGTCTTCTTTGGACAGACTGATATGCATGGGTTGTACTTTTCACAGTTCTCACATTGGATGGCTTTAAATGTAAAATTAACAAACTCTTAAATTAAAATTTAAACACAGAATGGCAAAATTATTTTCAGATTTTCATACGAAGGACCATGTTTTCCACTCCTGCATAATTGTGTCTACCCTACCTCACATAAACTCTTGTCTTGCATCAAACAACATTAAACTACACTTCTTATTGGCACTCACTGCCACTCTGACTTGTCATGTGGTTACAGTGATCTCTTATTATTCCACTATGACATATCAAGGGTATGTAACTCTGTTCTTACATTTCTAATAAATCAAGGTGAGCTGTATCCCATAAGAAATGTTAGGCATTTAACAAAGCTCATTTCTCATAATGTTTTCATTATCTATTTTTAAGAGACATATATTTAAAGATAAAGAACTCCTTTTTTCAAGACAATGAGTATTTTGCCAAAAGAAAGTTTTAAAAGTGTGAGTGTCTTTGAGCAAAAGCATGTAATAATATTAACTTCAAAGTTAGTACCGGACAGTCTATGCTTACATAAAAAAGACATTATCCAAGTATCTGATCTTTGAGTATATGAACTCAAACACATCTGGTAATTAGGGACACTTGTTATAACAAATAAGAATATTTACAGTATAAAGAGGGAATCCTTTGCACACAGGTTAATTGTTTTACAAGTGTTTAATACACTTACCGCATAACTCCTCTGATCTCCATGAAATGGGAACACCATTCATAGCACACTGGTGGGCATATGCTGCAATGGCTGTACACAGGCATTCACAATCTCCACCAGTGTCACATGCACAAGAGTCATAAATACACTTGTCCAGATATGGCTGGTAATTGACAACTGAATGGCAGGGTCCAAACATGCTTGAGGAGATGACACCACACTGCCTTTGGGCCCATGGACGTCGATGCGAGTTGGCTTCACATGTGTCTGTGATTTCTTTGGAGGCTGCACAATAGCTGTGAACCTGAAATAAAATGGATGAAAAAGAAATAAACATAAGTTTTCAGATAATGCTAAACTTTCCTAATCCAGACACCATTAAGACTGTATATTTTGGCAGAGTCATAGAGGTGGCCAGAATATGAAGGTTCAAGTAGTATTTAAAATATCAGAAACTCAAGCTCAAAATTGTTCACTCCTTTTAACTTACATCGTAATAAAGTTAGAGCCATAGAACATTCAGGATGTTCTAAATGTTATTCTTCTATTGAGATGCCAACTTTATTAATAGAGGTTTACATCGAGTACCAGATCTTAATCTGGGACTTGAGTGTGATGCTTAGCCACAGTTATTCTCCACCATAGCCAATTATGTCCGAAAAACAAAATATACTGATGAAGTTATGATGTGATTATGAGTGATCAGTAAAGCATGTACTTTCTTGCAACCAAGTAAAACCATAACCTATCAATAGCCTGAAATGATGGCACCATATTATTTTCCATATTACCTGAGAAAGGTGTACGAAATGAATAGCCTGGGTAACTAACCAAGGAAATTTTGACAATTTTCTATAAATGTAGATGCAAGAGGGTACCTACATCTCATTGTCTGTTTAATAGGCGACACAGAAAAAATCAACATCTGTATTAATAGAAAAGTAGCTACCTTCCAGCTGTCAGCAAATGTTGTTGCCTTCACTGCTGGTATTCCTCCCTGAGGCATGTTGAAGTCATCTTTTTGATCGCCATTGAAATTGCCACATAGACCCGTGACCTGTAAATGTGGAAAGGGCAAAAACTAAAAAGGATTTTTAAAACTGAATTTAAATGTAAATGTACCAAAATCATGGGGGGCCCCGAGTGGCAGAGTGGTCTAAAGTGCTCTCTGTTACGGATCACTGCCATCTCACCTCTGTCTGCGTGGGTTCGAGTCTCGGATTTGGCCAATGTGGGTATGTGAGAAAGCTTGCCAGTAGCTTCTCGTGGGTCAGTGGTTCTTTCTGGGGTTTTTCCGGGTTCTTCCTCCACCATTAACGCTGGCCGCCATGTATAACCTATCGTGTGCTGAAAAATGGCGTTAAACCCCACAACAACAACAACAACAACCAAAATCATGTGGATAAACAAGTATCCTTAATATTCTGGTACCTAAATACTGAGCTCATTTACCAAAATTTGAGCAGAAGTGCCCCAGATCTGCCTGCATCCTAGAGAATCTGGGTCTATGCTGCTTGTTCTTATATGGTTTCTCATAATAATACTGTTCTGAGAAGGCATAAAAGCATAACATGATAGAGATGAGATTGCCTTAAAAATTGGTACATTATACATAGTACAGGGATCCTTGTACATTACACAGAAATATATTATTCAACCACTATAATGAAATTGATGACTATACCTATTTTCTATCAGTAATCAAGTTATAATGAAGTGTTTTGCATAAGGGATCATGTTGTATTGAGGTACTTTACACCAGGGAGAGTGTTATATTGGGGTGCTTTATATCAGGGACTATGTTATACTGAGTATGTTGTATCAGGGGCTGTTATACTGAGGTGCTTTATATCAGAGACTATGTTATACTGAGGTGCTTTATATCAGGGACCATGCTGAATTGAGTATGTTGTATCAGGTATTATGTTATACTGAGGTGCTTTATAGTGAGAGCATATTGCACTCAAAATTTTGATTGAAAAGTGAGAATTATACTTATCTTTGTATATGATTTTTGGTGCTAGGTAAATTATCATATATGTGTAAATGTAGTAGCGCCTCTGTCATATGCACAATAACTTCAAATAATGAATTAAGATCAGATTTATCAAATCTCTGTATATAAGAATGTGCCAATGAAAGCCTGAATTACTACATAGTCTATTTATTCTTAACATGCAAAACAAATCTGTCAAAGATGAATACATTTTAATGGTTTCTGGAGATCTGATGGAAATGGGTATCACTATAATAATAGCTTACAACAATTGCATGAGAAAATATGAAAGTAATTTTTTCTGAGCAAGACTGCATAATATTAGGAGTGCAGAACTGCTCAGAAAAAAAAAAAAAAGTTTATGTTTCCCAGTAATGTATTTACCACATACTAATTTTTTCCTTAAATCTAGGACTGTTTCTAACATGAATCTGTTTCATTGCATTATACAATGCATGGAGAAAGAGGTTGTAATTATTTTTCAAAGTAGAGACCTCATTTTGAGGCCCATAAGAATCACTATCTGCAACATTTCTATACAATATTCTTATCTCATTACGTATGTGCTTGAGGAGTATTTAAAACATCAAAAACTGGTATTTATCAGTTTAAACATATGGATCATTTGAATTCATTACTTATTAAAACACAAAGTTTAGTAGCTACTCAAAGCTAACTAGCTTCATGATTTCTGTTAATTTGAGAGGAATACATGTTTATTAAAAAAAAACCATCAACAAAAATACAGCAGAGTGTTCACATAGTCCAGTATTGCTAGTGCACTGTGCAGTATGATACCTATTATTATGACTCAACCAAATTTTCTGCAATTTGATTGAATATAAATAGTCACGTGATACTGATCAAGAATTTTTTAAATGTCAGTAAATTCTGCAGACTACTTTTGGTTCCCAGTTTGCAGGTAAATTAATCTATAACAATGCTTGACAAAATAATAACAACAAGCCCCAGCCACCTAACTCCAAGACTTTCATCCAAATTTTGAACCCCATGATTAAAATCGCTCATTAGAAGCTAAAACAATGTAATTTTACAGTAATTCCTGCACTCCAACACTAACACATTTCGCCAAAGAAAGCATATAGCAGGCTTTACAAGCCAATCTTCTGAAATTATTGCATTTTGCTTCTACAGTATGTTCCTAAAGCTGTTATTAAGGGTCACAGCAAACGATCTCACAAAAAATAGACACAATTTTCTTTTGAAAGATTAAAATGCTTAGAAAGCAAGAACAATGAATGCTATAATAACACATGCCATCTGTAAGCATAACGTTAAAAAAGGAACAGCCTGGTTTAAAAAGCATCAACCAAATTCTATTAAAAAATGATCATAACAAGCTCCTTAGATCCCAGGCATGACCTGCTCTGACACTCTATCCTGTATTACTATATAAAGAATTGATGACTCTTGGCTAATGTAGATGGGACAATGTATTCTGTCGCAGTGAAGAAGCAAATGAAAAAAACCTTCGAGCTACCTAAAAATGAATGTTTTGTTGATGAAATCTGCCAATATGATAACAGAAAGGAAATAAATTGGAATTATAATGATTAATTGATCATAGTTGGGTATTTATCGATGTGTAAATTGTTATCTACAAACTCACACGGTTAACATGAAGTCCTTCAGACTTCATTTACCTTGTTTGTGATTAAGTAAAATTTATCTAACCATGATAATTTATAATGTGGTAAGCCAGTGGTTCCCAAACATTTTTGGGTCACTACCCACTTGGTTATCCTCAGCACCCCCTACCTTAGCCCGTAACAAGCATTATTCAACATTAGCACCCCCCCTCAGTAATCCTACTGCCTCTGAGGGGGTGGTACTACCCACTTTGGGAACCACTGTGGTAAACCAATGTAGGATTATACCTGTCCATGATAATGTGTGCTGAGTTTGAGGTAGACCCTGGTTCCCTTGTCCCATTCCAGAGTTATACCACTTGGAGTAGTAATTATAACAAAATCTCCAACTTCTTGCACAGTGAATGGAGATCCAGCATTAGCAACCACTGGTTTCCCTCGCACAAGCTGTAGGTGGTAGAAGGTGGCGGTACCTGTTACAAGGAAACTATGTAAATGAATAGTATACTGCAAATTTAGTCCATCCCACCCTTCTCTTCATTTTTCTACCAAACTAACCCTACTGCAAACTATATAAAGGTGATGCAAATATAATTGTATTCAAGCTTGAAACTTACAATTCAAAACCAATGTATTTTGATAAGTTATATATGCATTTCAAAATTAATTCAAAAATTAAATTTATATCAGTACTTAAATTCACAGAAGTGTCCTATTGTTATGATGAAAGTAAAATTTTTATGCCTTTAAATATTTGGTTCAAAGCACCAATAAAGTCCACAAAAATTGGAACTCTGTCAAAAATATTGATTTCATATATAAGCATCCTGTGTAGCAACATTTGACACAGACTATACCTGTATTAATTAAACCATATCTTTAACAGCATCAAATACAGTCACAGTCTATAATTGCATTAATATTACCTTTACCAGCATCAAATACACAGTCACAGTCTATAATTGTATTAATATTATCTTTACCAGCATCAAATACACAGTCACAGTCTATAATTGTATTAATATTATCTTTACCAGCATCAAATACAGTCACAGTCTATAATTGCATTAATATTACCTTTACCAGCATCAAATACACATGCAAAACATAATACTTGCCTGCAGTTCCAATGGTGAAGGTGATGGATTTAGTACATGTTACGCCTGTGGTGCCACATGGAATATTTTCTGTGGTGATTTCAAATTTCTCAGTACCACTTCCAGTTGACTTGGCTAAAACATAGTCACAGTTTCCTTGGAATTCATACATCCTGCCATCAAATGATTGGTAGTGTGAATCCCCGAATGCACTGCATACAGCAGGACAGTCCTTGTTCTCACACTCCCAGTTTCGGCTCTTGCATGTGCTGAAACAATCCAGAACTTCACAGAATTATATCACATGGTGCACATTTATGCAAGCAACTTAAATTAAACTATTATTGTAGTGCCAATATGGTCCAATATCACCTGCCAAGTTATCCAATTATGGTAATAAAATCTCTTAAAATTTCTTATGAATAAACTTTATCTAAGAATTTTGTAGTTTTTTTCAAATTGCTTCACTTAAATTTACAGAATAGGAATTCCATAAAATGGTAATTCTTCCTAGTATCTGAAAGTCACAGTGTATTACCTATCATGTGCTGAAAAACGGCATTAAACCCCACAAAACAAGTGAAGTAACTAATACTTTATGAGTCTTGTAAATCATTTCAAGTTTTTTCTCCATATCTATCAGGTTATGAATTTAAAAGACTGCTATGTCTTACCTTCTTCATCACTGAAAATAGGCAAAAACCAATTGACATCGTTTGGGCAAGAAAGTAGGTACTTACAAATGACCTTTATCTCTTGTGAGTAGTATATCTCATGATGAAAGCATCTGTCATTTTGTTGTGACTATGCATAATACAACATTAAAGAAATGAAATTAAATACACAAAGTGCAATCATCTAAGCTGCAAAGTGGGTCACTGTGATCTGATTTTGCCTTTGGTGAGTCATACACTTCAAGATACACCCATCAAATTTCATACCTGTACATGCCAGGGTGTCAGAGAAATGTGTGTAGCTAAATGCAAAATTAAACATCCATGATGCTTTAACATCCATGAAAACAATGACAAGAATAAAACTGTTATAAAAGAATTACAGGTATGCCTCATCTATGTTCTGAATACAAAATTAAAACCCTCTGGTAAGCAATATATTCTTTTAAAAAGTGAAGATTGTCAGTCAGCTAATGTAGTAAGAGTAAATATTTTACTTGATTGCTTCTATTGCAGCACTGTTATGTATAACCTATACTTTTGTAACTTTTGTTTCATGACTGTATTTGTATTGTGTGTAAAGTCAGGTGGTTGTGTATTGCAAAATGTTATAATGAGCAGTAAAGTCTGTCACGTTGGGTATATTGCGATAAAGTCATAACAGACTATTTGAAATGTATATAAGTAGAGAACTGAGCAAATACTTCATTCCTAATTCAAATTCATGCCTATTTTGGATCCTCTTTTCGTATGTTCTTGTGGTAATATCAGTCTGCAGATGCATTTAATGCTGTGTTTAAATACAATTAGAGAGGAAACAATTGTTTGGATTATTTGTTGGAACTACAAAGTGCCCATTGGACTAAAATATTTTTCTAGAACTATTGTGAATTATTCAAAGGAGTTCTGGACAATGCCACTTTGATGCATCAGGGCTGTTGGCAGACTTTCAAAGATTTGAAATCAGCTCAGAACATTCTTTTGGACTCGTATTTAATTTTTTTGTATTATTTTGGATTTAATTCATATTACTTTAAGTTCCTCTTAAATCTTCATTTTATACCTTTGATAATTAGATTATTTAAGTTTTACAAAACTTGCTGGTTTTGGTTCTTTCTGCTACTTTGTTTATGACCATAGAGTTGCAACAGCACATATGATACATCTGTAATATTTCTAAAAGCCATTGACCGGTTGCTTGCAGTAGGGTTACTGTTGACCTCTGAACTTAATATGATTTGGCTGAATGATTAGTATGTTAATAAATTTGTATAAGTGTTGCTTCCAGCCACCTTTAAATATCACCTGTCTCACATTGTTATAAATGTAACTCACACTGTGTATGTTTATTCTTTATCAATTCTTACCATTTGTTGCATTCCATTGTGTAGCTCTCACCCTCTTTGTAGGCCTTTCCTCCATGGTAACAAGGACAGTCTCCTGACATCACACATCTATTGCCCTCTTGGGCATATCCAGGTTGGCACTCACAACCAGGGTGGCAATTTGTCACATTGCATGTTGGTGGGTTATGCATGTTTGCGCATGTCAGAGGACAGTCTGATGCGCACTTTTTGTACACCATGTCAGCTGGGCATGGGGATGAAAGGCCTGCAATCTGCATTGGAGAACCTGCTCCTTGTGGCTTGTCTTGACATGCCCATTGCGCACTGACACATGAACTGGGAAAAAGATTTGTAAAATTAAGACACTACTCTTGAATGTGTAATAAGAATCAACTGATTTGAACAGGAAAATAAACATACATCAAATAGCAGATATTATAAACATACTTTAGTTCCAATGATATACTGTGAATTTTCTATGATACATGGATTTCTTGGTTCTTTGAAACAGTTTATTTAAAGACCTAAGTTACGATTACAAGCTTCTTTCCACAAAAAATTAACCAAACAACAAATTTAATTACCAATGGAAATATAATTATTTTGCAAAAGAATGGTAATCAATATCGATGTAATAAATTAATACGTAGTGTGGAATATCAAATTGTCCTTTTTTAGTCCTGAGGATCACTGGCTTTTCTTGAATACTGAAGAAGATTAAATTTAAAAGTTTTAATAAAACCAAATTTATAAAATCTACATCTAATCTCTAAAGAAAAATGGTGTAAATGTCAAAGTGACTTCTCAGGTGTACTGGCTAAGATTGCTCAGTAACATAAGTTTAAGGAAGTTCAGTATTCCAGTCTTGCTCTGCCTGCAATATTTACATCTGTGACATTTGGTGGCAACAGTAGGATTACACACATACAGTCTTGTTATGCTATGAAAGTTTGATTTTCAACCAACGGAAGTAAATCTGCGTGGAATGGATAATTGGGACATGATGATGTGTATTCAAAATCAGGGTAAATGAGTTATTGGAATAGGTTGAGAACATCAGAGTGTTCAGATAACACATGCTAGAGGAGAGGTATAGAGTTAGGGAGGTCACAGATTCAATCCCCACTCAGGCAAATTTGTTTCTTGCTATGACCTGAATAAGTCATGGATTCTATAGAAGATCCACCTTTTGAAACACCTTGAAAATCTTCTAATAAGAGGGAACCAATGAATATTACTTTTAATACTGGCTAAATATATCAAGTTGATCAAAAGGAAACAGTAATTATGGAAAAATGAAAACAAAATACCCAGTCCCATAAAAAATGGTTTTATGTGTAGGTTAACACAATACAGAAGGTATGCAATTAATAAAACTGGCAAATTACAAACTTGACAATCAAATACAAAAACATGCCCATCTCTTCTGAAGAAACAAAACTAAATAGAAAAGCATCCATACCACACAGATGTCCCCTTCCAATGTGACTAAATTAAATGGCAAGCTTGATAGTTTAACAGTGGCAATAAATCCAATTTGGTTTTGTTGAAAAAGGCTGAAAATCAAACTTGTGCTAGGTCTTCTTATTGTCAAGCTTCATACTAAACCTTATTTCAGTCCGTAAATTACTTCAATAGTTATTAATACGAAACATAAGTTGGATGGGAAAGGATGAACAGACGTAGGCAAGACTATATTCTCAATCCATATGGCAGTTGCACAAACAAATTAGAATTTAGATTAGAATATCTCACCAGATCTGATCCCCCATATCTGTCACTTTTCCAGCAGGAATCTCCCTTCCATCAAAGATGCATGGACACTGATCAATTTGCAAACAGTGTCCAGAGCTATCCAAGGCCTGTCCTGAAGGACATCCACAACCTTCAGCACACTGGGATGACTGGGTACAGTTTGGATCGGTGGCAATGTTGTGGCATGTCCGCGTGCACTCGTTGGGACAGACTTGATAAATCTGACCTCCAGTACAGTCAATAGCTACAGAAGGAAAATACTACATTGAGGTTATTTTGACAATACTGTAAAATTTGTAATTCACACACACACAAACACACCTCTATTTATTAGATGTATATATGCATCAAAGTTTGTGTTAAGTTTTACTACAATCCCATTTCAGCATCTTATAATAAACATTACCTTCAAATTGTCTCTAGATAAAGTGTACAACTTTCAAAACCTCAATTAGCAAAAAGGTGGTTGTTGTATACTGTTTCTGAACTTACCGATCATTAAAAGTAAGGATAGATAGATAGATATTAGATTTATGAGATAAGCAACCCATCACAGAATCTAAGGTAGATTGATCATATGTAAAAAATAAAAAGCAAAAGAATTGAATGCTTGTTTCGGAGGGTTTTGGAGGGGAGAGTTATATCTTGTCAGACTTAAACGTTTTATGTATTTTGATGCTAGAAATTGTTAAATTAGAAAGCATTGTGAATTGTTTTAAAATTAGAATAAATGTGTTACAGTTGTTTTATCAACAGAGTCCTCTTGCTATATAATTTCAAGTTTTTACGAGACTTGTACTGATTTCAAAATTCCTACACATTCAATATCTTTCAGCATGATAGCAGACAGCAAAAGTTCAGGGGAAAACATTACCGCTGGAAGGTTTTATTAAATGAAAGATGATGAAAACTAACGCCTGGGAGAAATATTCCCCATAGTTACATTTGGTACCTCAGTACAACTTGCAGTTTGTGCACGTTTCATATTTTCCACTACTTACAGCACTCTGAGATGAATTGTCTCCACTTGATCTCTACACCCTGGGAGGCGCATTGAGCAGCATACTCTCCTATCATTGGACAGAGGCAGTCTTTGAGGCTATCTGAACACTGGCATACATCAAAGAGGCAGCTTTCATAGAATGGGTTTACATCCACAACATCATGGCAGGCTGAAATTTTTTTCATCAAAATGTATTTATCCATTTGTCGATAATAAATTACTTTTTTGTCTCTCAGACACATTTATGCAAATATACATTAGCAACATTGTAGCCTTGAAGAAGTATCTATTTCCCTTTATACCAGTACAATCAAAGCCATGCATACATAACCTAAGGGAATCGGCCAAATGAAGAAGTGCCAACAATCTTTAAACTTTTGATGAATAAATTAGTTAATCCTAAAAGTAGAATGTAAATTTTATTAATTCTGTCAATGGTATTACTTACGTTTGAAAATTTTGCCCTTTAGGTTGCTGCAGTATTGCACTGACTGACTTTTTCTGTTGGCATTTTCGTCACATGGGTTGTGAGTGGCATCTGGGTTAACATCTTGGCAATTTGGTTCTGTCTTCCAACGATTACCAAAAACGTTGGGGTTGGTCTCAATATCTTTCTGTGGTGTCAGGAAGTCATTTTTCTGATTGAAGTCATACGTACCACACAGACCTGTAAATATTTATTCAATTTGGAATTTATCAGTAAACTGAATCAATGACTGTTTCTTCAATGCTATACATGACAATGTTCCTAAGAGAATGTTGGAAATGAAAAAAGGATAGTATGTTTACCAAAAGGTTTAGTGTATTTGTGTTTTAGTGGTGCCTTTTGTATTTATTTGATCAAATTGGGGAGAAAAATTAAATGAATGCAAAATGATATAAAAGCCACTCTTGCAAACAAGATATTAACAGTCTAAGTAGGACAACACAAATATTCTTTCAAAAGCTTATAAAAGATTGTTCGTCATGAAAAGTATTACCTTTGGTTTTTCCAATAAACTGAGGAGGAGCTGTAACATAAACTCGTGTCCTTCCATCCCAAAGGATGGTAATTCCATTTGAGAGCTCAGCCTTCATGAAGAGTGATGACACCATGTACATCTTTATGCCATTTTTCTGGAATGGAAGGCTTGTGATGCTCTGGCCATCAATGATCAACTCGTGGTTGTGGTCCATTTTAATGGTGTGACCCTCAAACATGATACTAATTGACTTTGTGCATGATGCATCATGGTTGCCACATTGAATGTTGTCAGTTATCACGTTAAAGCGTTCATCATGGATCATGTAGTATGAACAAATACCCATGAAATCAAAGCGTTTTCCATCAAAAGTCATGTAGTGTGGGTCGCCTGTAGCTGAACAAGTGGCTTCACATTTCTTGTTTGTGCAGTCCCAGTTGCCTTTGATACAAATACTGAAGGAAATAAAATGTATGGAGTTTATCTTTCAGTTTCCAATTACAAACGTTTAGAGTCTACATGAATTTCACATAGTAGATGACATCGTCGATATCACATTTTATAATCTGTTTCATATTTTGAGATTACATATGTGTGATATGTTCAGCAGTCACACAATGTATGAGTGCTATGACTTATATGCTTGAATGTACCTAAGATTTGGAAATCCTGACTTGTTATCTCAGGTGATGAGAATGTTACATGTGGATTCATTTTAAATTAAAATCCGCTACACAGTCCTTCGTCAATCAGAAAGATAAAATAAGTCATACCTATGTAATTTCATTGTAATATATAGAGGCCCATGCCTGTTTTCTACAAGCACAACATAATAAAATTCATTATGATAATCAAAAGTACTGAAGGAAGAAAGTTTATTTCCTGTAGCAGTTTTTATAATATAAATGATTCACATCTTGTTTAGGCTTTCTTTATACAGTCTGACTGCATTTGCTGAAATTTTAACAAATTAATTTTCCATAGATTGCACAAATTTAAAATTGGATATATCTTCACTCACATGTTTTCTATCTTTTAATTAATTCTGTGAGTAGGTACCCAAGCATTTAACAGCAGAAAGATAAGTTCCCATAATGATGTCTTGCAATGTGCTTATGATGAAAGAAAAGGGGGAAAATATTTTGACATACTTTAGTTCGAAATTCTACATCAGATACAATCTGTGTACCAGACTGGTAACACCAGGGCTTACCATTTATTGCAGTCTTTCTTTACTACAGCTCCTGAGTTATATTCCTGATTATTCTGTGTGCAAGGACAGTCATTTTGGTGTATGCAGGTATCATTGTGTTTGACCATCCCATCAGGACAGAAACAGCCATCGACACAAACTGAATCAGTACAGGCTGCAGCTTGAGAAGTGCAGGTCTTCTCACATGTGCTTCCACATTCTTTGTAAACCATGTTTCCAGGACACTGGGCAGCTAAACATATATGTAAAATCTTGTTTAAATAATTTAATACATTCATGACATGAAGTTGAATATCTGTGAGCTAAATATTATTTTTGTATTGTACCACTTTTGTGGATTTGATGGTTGATCCACACCACAAAGACCCAATAAACAAAGATCCTTTTGATGAAAACAATAGGTCCCTTTTCCAGATACACAAATACAAAAGGTAGTTTGTGCAAATCAAATAAAAAGATCAACACTACCAACACAAACAATAAGCAATTTTTCTTGCTTGACTTCTTTACTATACTAAATGATTTATTTTGGCAATTATAAATGTTTAAATAATTTAATAACATGGTGAGATGAGCTCATTGACTGCTTTTAATCAAAAATAATCTATACAGATTCTAAAACATTTGCTTCATTTAACACTTCCTTACTGCAAAACAATCTCAATGAGCTCAAAACTGCTTGATTGGATGCATAACATCAAAGGTTTTGGTGAAATTAATACAATAGACCCACAAAAGAAGAGGTGAATTTTCATCTTCCAATCAAATATAATGCACATAAAATTTAATTTATCAATTTAGATTTACTTCTGTTCTAAAAACTAAAAAACAAAATCCAAAATTAAAGTATTTACCATCTATAACAAGTAGGTTTTCAAAATATTGACTGTGAATCCAGAATTAATCCAAAGTATTTACCATCTTAAGCAATATGTGTCTCAAATACTGAAAGGGAATCCGGAATTTAAGTATCTACCATCTTTAAAGAATATGTCTCTCAAATACTGAATGTGAGTCCAGAATTTTCATGGATAATATACTTCTTATAAGCTGAAAATTTAGAAACATGATAAACATTAAACTTTTTATAGGAACAAAAATGACATCTTCTCCAATCGATGGATTTCAGTACAAACAAAAATGTCATTTTCCCATGTATCACGAACATGTATATCCACATAAATAAATTTGCCATATTTTACTCCTTGGTTGCAAAATTTCCCTGTGTACCATACACATTAATGGTACAAAAAGCACCCAGTAATGAACAACAAAGACTGAAATTTGCAATAATGTTAGTATGATATAATCAGGATGGATGCTGTTGCAAGAAATAACAGGTTTACAGTGTTTGCAAATAGTTGCTCTTTATACACTAATAACTATGATGCTTCACAAATTACTTATCTGCCAATATGGGGCTAGTGTAACATTTTGCTGGGAAAGAAAAATATTCTTCCCAGGGAATTTATTTTCTAATGGTTCCTTATGTGCAAAAATATCACAATCTTAATAAAAAAATTTGACCAACGATTTGGATTCTTCTTAACCATTCTAAACCATGTTCCCTACTTACGACAAAGCTGTGCTGTTCTCCAACTGAGAGAAATTTTGGCATCCATGCAAGCCCTAGAGTAAGCCTCAAAACCACTGCATACACAATTATTGCTGTTGTCTGAACAACAGTCTGCTTTGCAGGACTCAATGTATGGTCTTGGATCCACATTCTGTGATGAAAAGGAAAACAATTCAAAATTAGAATAAAACACAATAAAATGATGCAACTTAAATATATAGATTTTAATCATGAATCAGATCTCAAAACTGATAATATTTGTTTTTATGTCTTATTTACTTGGAACATGAAATTATTTTTTAATTTTCTTTCTGACAATGACTAGCATTCATATTTAATGAGATAAAAGGTTATTTGCAAAGAATTCTAACCTTGAAGACCTAACTAGTGTTGTGAAAAACCAAGGATTATATCTGAGTCCATCATGGTGAATCAGAAAAAGAACTAATATTTTTTTCCAAAATCCCTTTAACTTTGTTTATGTTAAAAATATTTGCATTTGGCCACTTTTGGGTAAATTGTAAATTCACAAATGTGACTACTTTGTCTCATAAAAGCCAAGAACAGCAAGATTCTGTGATTCCAGATCCTCTGGTTACTCATCCTGCACTCTCAAGCTTTTAAAACCATTCAGAAAACTTTTAGGGGACTTTCAATATTGAGTGAAATGTGTTAGTAAACTTCAGTAGACACTTCCAACATGTGAAATAACCACAACAAGAATCTCCCAATTTAAATACACATAGCCACTATTTGAGACCTGGAGTGGACAGTGAAATTGTGAGAATAGCACAGAATTTATTGCTTTGATTCCCATAAAAACTGATGGTTTTCTTTCTTTGGTGGGGGGAGGGGAGTGATTCATCTGTACAATTTCATTATTTTAAATTTATTAGAAACAGTAAGTTTATGCAAATGAATAGGGACATATATTTGAACAGTTTCCACAAATGTTTATTTCCAAAATTTAATAGAAAGCTATGTTTGCACATGTAAAAATGTTAGCAACACTCACAGAATGACATGGTTGGAAAACAGCCCCCATAAGGGCATCACATTTAAGATGGGCTTCTCTGTCCACTTGCTGGTCAGCTGGAGTGGCAGTTGAGCAGCCAGACTGAGGGACATCAGTACAGGTTTCTAAAAGTAGAAATACTGCATACATCTCATCTCCATGTTTGTTGTTATTGATGAATTGTTTTGAAGAACAGTCTCAGGTGATATATTTCCAATTATTTCCACAGTTGGAATGAATATACCAGTTTTAATTAGTTAGCATTGCACGCTATGTGACTTTACATATGAAGTGGAACTTAGAAAACTCGCACAACGTTTGGCTCAAAAGTTTTCCTTTATCAGAAATTTGTTCCAATTTCCCATAGATGTTAAACTTTCTAATCCACTTAATTGTCAACATAAATGGTGAATTAATACAAATGCTCTATGAGAATTATATCATGTGATGCTCAGAATTTACAAGTTAGGAAATAAAACTAAAGCAATAGAAAACTGTCATCAAATGACTAACTATATCATTAGGTAAAACATTAAATTGCACAGCTATAAATTCGATCTATAGATTTCTTATTGAAATACCTCCAGCCAGATTTCTCTTCCATGTTGTGGCAAATGCTGCTGGTTCTTTCACTACTTTTTCAGATGTTGTGTCTGATGTGAAATCATTGCTCTGATCATGGTCATACACACCACACAAGCCTCTGGTGTTACCCTTCAGTGCATCAGCAACTGTAACAAACACCATCTCATACGTGTCCCATCGAACTTTAAAGCCCAAACTGCTTCGGACAATTATGTAATGACTGATTTTTTCAAAGATAACTCCACCTTGAGTGCCTGGCACTGTCACTGTTGCTCCATTGTATTGCACTATAGGTCCCGAGCTGTCCCTGCGAAGGGCAATAGTATCTGTGCCTATGTAGATTTCAACTTCTCTCTTACATTGGTGCCCTGCTACACAATTTTTGTCATTCATTACATGAATGTGGAATGTATTCGCTGCAGAATCTTTTACCAGAATGTACTGACATTGTCCCTTGAAGTGGTACACTTTGTTGTCAAATGTCCTGTAGTGATCTTGTCCCCAAGCCACACAAGTTGCCTCCCCTGTTTTTGGATGCACTGCAGAAATGTTTTCAAAAATTAGAAATGGACCACAAATGCCCCATTATAATGACTTTATTGTAATAATGGCATGGATGGATGGATGGTTAAGAATAGCACTATATTTCCCAACAAAACTGATCATGGGGCACACAATCTTTTAGAAAAACCACATAATGAACTTTTGTATTTGAAATAACTGAAAAATCATTAATTTGTGACAAAGCCATGATTGTATCCAAGAATTACATGAAAGAATTATCAGAGGATATCCATGAAAATTGTCATATAAGTCCATATAGAACTTTATAAGGAGATATTAAGATCACTTACAGTTTTAAATTCTTTGGTATTTGTTGCATATGAACCCTCTTCATTCATAAGAAAGGAAATGAAACCCTTATATTTGATGTATGATTTAATATGTATGACTAGATTTATGACATGCAAATGGAAAATGAGAATGCCAGGTCAGAACTATAACTTAAGGATATATAGATCTACTTTCCTTGGTTCATCAAGTTTGTATTTCAGAAAATAATTTTTCTCATCATTCTAAAATATTTTGAAACTTCTGAACACTTTTTGTTTCTAAATTTTAACTAAACATGGCAGTTTTTAATTTAATAAATAATGTGAAATTTGCTGCCTAACTGGTCAAGGTCCATCCTTTGGATAGTAAAAATATAGAAAGCTTTAAGTTAAGAGAAGAGCTTTATTATTTTCTAGGTTATTGTCTTTACCTAAACTGGACTTAACAATCAGATATCATTAGAACATGTCTCTGTCTTTTATGAGGTGTGGGGAATGTTCTTCAGCGTAAGGAATTAAAATTACATTTAATGATGGTTACACTACCACAGATTGGATGTTATGCCTCAATGGTACAACCCTATACCATAATGATCAAACTTAATTAAAATCTCCAAATTTGCACTAACTGAAACTTTTATTTTATTCAAACACAATCTATAAAGTCGTTATCAGTAACTGACAAAATGTCATTCTAGATTGTATAACATCTTTGTTGGAATAGTTCTTTAAATTTATTGTTCATTGCTGATGCTTAACCAGTCTGTGGGCATGTCTTGTTCTAAATTATTTAATAAGACACTGATAAATGTGAGCACACAATTGCGATCATGATTACCTGAACTAGGAGCCACGTGTGTTTCATTTAAAACTGTTGACAAAGGAACACAGTTGGGAATCTCTGAAAGCTGGGGAATCCAGGTCCCATCTGGAGAGCATGCATAAGAAACAGAAATGTTCCACTGGGGTTTGAAACCGGGATAACAGCTTGCAGTGCAAATGGACCCTGATGCATCCTGATTGCAAACTATCCTGCCATTCTTTGGTTCTGGTGGGTTTGCACAGTTGCTATAAGCTGGAAAGGAAGTGAACTTATTCTAAAATGTTGTAGTAACCATGCAATAATGCAAGAGTTTTGTTAATTTAACTGATATCTTGGCATAAAACGTGAGTACATTACTTGAATTAAGTCTTAAAAGGTACACCTGCAGTTTATTCAAGTGTATGCTTGATTATTTTAGTATGCATGACATTGTTTTATCTGCCATGTAAGAAATTTTTTGTTTATTTTTGTCCAAGTTAAAATGGAAAAAAATGACCTTCTATCAATCAAGATAATACTTTGTTCATAACAAGTTCATAAATGGCATATTCTGCAATAAATATTTTGTAATCATTATATATAATTGAAGTGAACTTATATATATATATATATATATATAGATATAGATATATATATACACACATATATGGGAATGTTTATTTGATTGGAGATATTATGTTTTTTAAACTCAAGATAATGTATTTTTTCAAGAAATATAATGGATATATAATGAATAAAATTCATCCAGTTGGCCATAAATAAGAGCAAGACTTGTTTCAAGTCACTTGAGAGCACAGAGCTTTCTTTAAAAAGACATGAATCACCCCCAATGAAATAATCAGTTACTAAATTAGTTGATATAAGGTTCTGCATTTATAATAGTAATACAGGCCAACAGACAAGGGTCAGGATACCATTCGAAGTGATTGTAAAAGTCGTACTCTTCCATGATATTTTGCTTTAACACACCACAAAAGTAATGTTGACTTCGACTTGTGAAAAATAGGTACTGTAATGTGCCAAATTTTGAAGAAGTATTGAACCTTAAGGTTGAATAAATTGTGTATTAAAATTTTATCATAGTCAAGCCAGAAAAGTCTTTGTGAAAGGGTCACTTTGACATTTTCCTCTATCTCCGAAGTTAAACATGAAAGGCCCACATCCGCGGTTCAGTAGAATTGACCGTAACGCTATCATGGGAAAGTACAGTAGGGTTAAATGCATGAAAAGGACCCTCATGTCAAATAATTGATCTTCAAAGGGAAGTTGATATATATCGTATTTCTCTGATTCTATGCTGTCAAAATCTGATGAAAAACATGATTATCTTCGGGAAAATTTAGGAACAGTTGCTCACAATTGGTCAGTTAAATTAAGGTGTACACTTTAGAAGTAATGGGAATTTAAAGGACGACCTCGGTTAGTATTATTTAGTCCGATTTTCTTGAGAGAAGACAAAGTTGGCTCCGTGGGAGACCTAAGAATAGCATTTCCCTCGTTACCAAGTAAAGAGACCAGATAGCTATCTTGAAAGGAAAGACAGGTTATAGTGTTAGGATGCAGGATTTATGAGAAAAGAAAACAGTATTAAGGTACGCAATTTTAATTTCCATGTAATTTTCTATTTTGTTGTTTTGTTTTATGCAAATGTGTTTGATATGACTATGATCCATACTATGTATCATTTATTCAATTTCATAGAAATCTGTTGATATGCTAGAGTTGTTATGCAATTTAATTCTTTAATTTTACAGTTATTAGTTGACGGATCACATGTAATCCAAATTTTCAGATGTGTAGGATTTCATAGGGTTATATGAATTAATCCAAATTTTCAAATGCGTAGTGTTTCATAGGGTTATATGAATTAATTTCCTTTGTCTGTTAGGACGATACTGTTTATTGTGAGTTAATGATAATGGCATATTTATATATGATTTTCTAATGCTTAAATGATCTTGTAGGTTAAGGATTACTGTAAGATAGAATTTAGTGAATCTTATGCAATATTAATCGAGCATTTAGCTTACTGAGTGGAACCGACTGGTTGGATATAAGGAGTAATATAGTAGCGTATGCAGATATATACGGCAATATTGTATACACCGCCCACGTGTTAATTTATGGCCAATCGCTGCTGTGAAGCGAGAGCGAGGATCCAATTAAGGTCAGACTTGGTGTATTACAATGGTCGTTAATCGTAAGGTCACCTTATGTCAGAATTTATGCAGTGTGGATAGCTATTTACGCTTCTGAGCAACGAAAGTGAGAGAATTTTATATACGGATAGGTGGTGATACATGTGGAGATTTAGTGGTAATCTTGTCATTTAAGGAAACAGCTCTCTCTCCCCAAGAAACTGACGAGGACAGACCAAAGAGGGAAGTCCACAAAATAAAGGAAGAGTTCGGAATAGAAAGATCAGAGGAAGAACGAAGTATACATGTGGAGGTGGAAGACGTGGGATACACGGCGTCAAGAGAGGAAAAAGGACGCTAGGTGATGCAAATCAGGCGTGAACATTGTACTCTTTTCACCACTCGTTACCATGATGAACGAATCCGTATTTTGAACATTGCTATTAAATTCCATTAATTTAAATATGTTGAATCGAAGTTGCCAATTTTAGTTTATGTATTAATTAATTAAATTTATTTTATTTTCTTTGTTTAAGGGGGCTCGTATTGTTTTATTTCTCCTCAAGTCTTGCTCAGTTCTCTGTTGATGTTCTATCTATCCACTCACAGTGGGCAATAACATCGAGAGAGGTCATCCTCTAGATAACATCTAGAGAGGTCATCCTGTAGATCGCCAAATTTAACTAACAAACTCTCTATAACAAGAGGGCCACCCCTTACAGGTACATACACCCCATTTGTCTCCATTGATTATGACCAAAATGGTGAATCTTGCTTGGATTATAAATGGTTAATTTAATTACAAGCATACCAGTTTCGCGTACTAAGACATATATCACACAATAAATGACGAAAAGAGAACACATCAGAATCAATAAAATTCAACGTTAATTTACACTTACGATACTGGCATTTTTGTCCCATAAACCCTTGCGGACAGGCACAGGTGTCTGGTAGAATGCATGTCCCACCATTAGAACATCCTGGATCACAGTCAGCTGAAAGCAGGAGAGCATTATCTCAAATAATTCACCTCACAGAGAAATTTTCTTAACATAGCCTAGTAGAAAATATGAGGAGAAAGTGACCAATGAATGGGGGAAGAGCAAAGTTTGAACTGCATGTAAAGTACCTTATTTTAATTTGTAAAGGGTGTGGGTGATGTCAGTGTCATAATTTTCTTAATGGCAGAAATGAGTGCTGTGTTGATAAACTCGGCCTTCCAAAGATTCTGCAATTCTGTTTAATAATTGTGATGAAAAATTCCTATTCTTGTACTTCTTGGGACAAGTGCAGGAACAACACGGTGGTCGTATCTGACAAAAGTCAGAGTGCAATGTTTCTCTTTTTTCTTTTAAAAATAAAGAAGATTTTAATTATTGTTAGATTGCCAATATGAATTTTGTCTTTCTGCTTTGTTTAGTACTGCATTCAAACCTGATTTGCGCGTCCTGGCAAGATCACAGTCTTATTCAATAACAGTAGAGCACCTACATTTTGATTGTCACTTAGTTTCTGTTTGCAATCAACACTTATCTGTCTCAGATTTTACCATCGTTCTCAAACATGATTGTGATTATGAAGAGAGCTAAAACTAGTACTGAAACAATTTTATTACTACATTTAATCAAGAGTGTTCATTCAAAACGTGTACCGTTTGTCGTTAAGTCTAACATGTACTGTATGGATGACACTGAACAGGGAATAGACGCAGGTCACATAAGTTCTGCCACTGACAATTTACATGATTTTATGTTGAAACTTATTTTTAAAATGTTAGACAACATTTTGCTGATTGGAATTTGTTTTTAGCATTTTTAGTACGTCATCACTGCTTACATAAATAAAAACTACAGTCTTGACAAGTTAAAATCCGTTCATCCTGATGAGAGAGAGAGAGAGAGAGAGAGAGAAAGGACGAAGAAGGCATAAATATTAAAACATTTTTTTCTATAACTTGCATTACGGCCTATATATTACCGACAGGGGAAAAGAATTTCAAAAATAATATCATCACTGCTGCTAGGTCACTTTTCTCCCACTGATACATTTAAATATCTCGTTATAAAATATTTAAAACAAATTCTTGCTGTATACTAGTGTTCTTTGCTATTCTTGATCCTTCGTTTTAATTTTACTCCAAATATACAATGATGTCGGGCATTTCTGCTCACCTAAGGTTTCCGTCACCAATATTGAAGCATAAGGCATACCGAATACGACCGATTGACGAAAATAAAATACTGCAATGCTTACGATTTGAAAAGAGGCAATTGTAACAAGAATATTCTGTTCAAAATAATATTAATTTTGGACACACAGGATACAACCCCCGTATTTTCATGACTCGCGATATGTCGGCCTATTCTGCGCACAGTTTTGAAAAGATGTAATAATTATCCATCGGGCTATAGAAATGAAATACATTACTTTGGACTGTTTCTGTCAGCAGTTCAGTCGGGTAATTAGGTCCGGTTTATAGCTAGTTTTACAAAATTCAACGTAACAATGCCAATTAATGGCAAGAGATATTAAGCAAACTAAACCATCTTGTAAAAAAATTAGTGAAGTTTAACATTTTATAAAAAAAAAATAAGCTATTATGTGGAAGAGAAACAACAATGAATAGGATATAATGTGTTTACAACGTCTTGTTTATGGGGGAAAATTACTAAATAAGTTAGAAACAGACTATACGCCGAGGAATTTCTTGAGAATCCCGTTCTAGCGACAAGTTGACACTTTGGGTAGCAGACGATTTTGCACGTGTGGGACAACTTCTTGCAAAATTGGAAATTTGGATTAAAATACAGAATTCTTGTAAGGTATACATTTCCATCTTTTAAAAGAGACATAGCAAATCGGATTTTCTGGGCAATAGGTTCAAGAAGGTCATGGAGTGGGTCTTCATGTTGACATTTAGAAATCACATTTTTATATGCATTTCGAGTCGAAATGTGGGATATTTTTGTACACTTTATGAATATCACTTTTCTTCATTAAAGTACTACCGTTCTTCTTGATATAAAATGGATTTTTGACCCAAAATAACACGTGATCCAATGTTTACAGAAAAGACGTATCGTTGCACAGAATTACCTGACGCGCAGAATTGGCCGACATGGTGGGTATACTTACAAAATTAGATCCAAACTTAATTAAATTTTGATTTATTGACTTACATTTTCTTCATGAAATGAACGTTTAGATTACCTAAGATAATGTATTGCAATATCTGATAGACTTGACCTGAAAAGGAATAAATGATTGCAAAGAGTTCATCTATCTAAATTCTACCTTTTCATTCAAAATATAGAAACTACAGTACTTACGGACGCAGTCGGGTATGTTCGGTCCAGGTGGATCAAACCATTCCCCATTCATTTGGTCGCATTCGCGCTGTTCTGTCTGTATCCCACTGGGGAACTTGTATCCATTGTCGCATGTTGCATCACAATGGCTGTAAAATTATAACAGGAACATGGATGTTCGCTCGTGGTAATTTCGGTGACAGTGGATGGAGAGAGAGAGAGAGAGAGGAGAAGAAGAAGTAAAAGACATAGAAGTAACAGCAGTGGCAATAACAAACAGATTTTATACTAGAAAACAACATACATGCACATGCTTACCTACATACCTACATCTTCGCCCCCACCATAAAAACTTCATCCGCAAAAAGTTAACCATAACGGCTGCTGAATCTTATAAATACGTTTATGTATGCGCTTGAGATATAGATTCGGTTTCCAATAAAGGTGGGTATCGGTAAAATGTATTCCGAATACTTGTCTTTCCGAGAATATCACAAAAGTTAGGGCTGGACAATAATGCTCAATGAGAAGGGAACAAGAAGAAAATCGTTAGCTTACCCAAATGTTTTATATGAAATAAGAGGTCACTTACTAGAATGGAAATCCAGCTGCGCAAGCTATTTTTCCTCTTTTTGGCGCCGGCAGTGGGGAACATGTATTGGCTCCTACAAATGTACAAATGTTACACAATATGAAGAATACTTAGAAGAGTGCTAAGTAAAGAACAGAGATGATTAAAAGACGTACTCCAGCTATTACAAAACCCAATGAGAGAGAGAGAGAGAGAGAGAGAGAGAGAGAGAGAGAGAGAGAGAGAGAGAGAGATGGGGGTTGGGGTGCTGCTATGATGCAATAGGTTTGTATGCATAAAGTATCTGAGCGAATTAATCAAATACCAATTCAACGTTCACCCTATTTAAAGACAAAAACTTGAAACTATATGTTCGCATTAGTGCATTCCGTGACCATATAAACTTGTTGAAACTTGTTTTTGATTGGGAACCAAGACTTGAACATTTGCAACAATTAATAATTTGCAACAACGAGTATTGATTTTACTGAGTTTTTAGTTACATATGAAATTAAATGAACCCAATATTTTATTATGAATCAATTTGGAAAGAAAAATAGATTCGTCTGAAATCTTTAAAGGTAGTAAACATAGATCCAACACGTTTTATCCTTGTATGCCTCCGAGAAAGCAAGCTTTTCAGGGTCCAATAAAGAGCATCACGAGTTCTCGAGAGGACTTTTAAAGGACATTTTATATTAGACGGTAGCATTAAAATTAGAAATAAGACTTTCTCTCCCTGTGATAACAAAATGCCATAAGACAACTTATTTTATCAAATATTTCATCGCGTGTTCTGATAAGCAAGCGTACTTGTATAGCGTAGTTTAAGTCCCTGAATTTAGTTCAGAAATTATGTAATTTATTCAGATGTTTTAAACGTCAATTTTGTCTTTCATTGTGCTGTAGCTACGCTGTAATGTGAACTGAACAGACGCTTAACAATTAACACCTCTAGCTGCTTTATCATCAGCCTTTGATTTGCTCATAACGGAATATAACGTTATTTATAACGGAGATAAATATACCAATCATATCTGCATTTATTTCAAAATGATAATCAATTTACTTGAATCCAATCGTATGAGTCCAGTCAACCGGTTTTGTGTATATCAATCCTAAAACAGGTCGCGATATTTCTTAAACATTTCTACGTGCTGCTCGCATTCAGTTGCCGCTTTTGGGTTATTATCTATGTCGAAAATGTTATGAAAGAATTCAAATATTGGCAAGTTTGTATTTATATTTGTTATTTACTAGTTATGCATATGTTTGTTTTTCGTAGTATTATAAATTTGAATGGGGTGGGTATTCTGTTTCGAAGACAGCGTAAACATCCTATCTCTCTACAGTTATTATAAATCGGTTATAGAAATCAACGTTTCTAGCAAAATATTTGATGACACGTTGAATCATAACAAAATTAACAACAAAACATGCACCATTTCTAAGCAGAGCAGTCAAATTTCACACATTTTCATTCATACTCGATAATATCTCAAGCTAATAGTTTGCTCTATATTAACTGTGAGTTTTAGAAAGAATTATTAAAATATTTTAACGCATTTCTACACATGAAACATTGTTACAAACCACGAATACCTATCAGACATTACGTCAGCTGGCACCATGCATGTATGGCTTGCTGGTAAACTAGATTTTAACCTAAACTACGCAGATCAGTGGGAACTACAAAATGTTGGTGTTATTGTTGTTTATCTTGGAATGAGTTTATCTATGTTGCTGCACCATTTAAAAGGTCGGCATTTATTGCTCTTTACAAACTATAATTTATATCCTCTTTGCGTACAAAATTGTTTTCGCAGTAAAGACGAGACCTTGATTTTGTGGGATTAGATCCCAGATTTTGAGAGTGGGTGGTCGGTTGTCATGGGTTTAACTCCAGTTTCAGTACATGATTGGATATTCATGGCAGCCAGTATATTTAGTAGAGGATGAACCCGGGAAAATCCCGGAAAGACCATCCAACCCACGGGAATCTGCGGGTAAGCTTTCTCACATACCCACTTTGGCTGAGCTCGAGATTCGAGGCGGGGTCTGAATATTCTTTAAGATTTCGAGGTTGTTATAGTTTACCTAAATCTATTTAAAATGTTTTATTAACATTTATGTATGGAAATATATCTAAACATCTTAATACAAATCAGATAAAAACTTCTGTCGATGAGACAAATTCTCACAGTATTCATATCTACTTCTATTTTTCTTTTAATTTATCTGTATTTGAATCACTTCACAGTATGCCAACTATGAGGCATGTCGTATGCTTAAAAGTTGTTGCGGTACGTAAGACAAAAACATCATGGAATTATTCAACACATTAAAGTCCAGCCGAAATCAAATAAAGCTTAAAGGAGTAAATGGGTGAAAGTCAGCATGTAGCGGTAAACAGTACAGCAGAGTAGAAAAATCTTTTTAACCAAATAAATAAATCTAACCTGAGTCGGGCCCTTGGCCAACAAGCATCGAGAATGGGTCTGAAAAAACACATGGATATGGCTTTAAAAACAACAAACTACTTTTACGATTGTTCAACAGACATATAATTTATTTTGACACTGGCATAGCATGTTATCTCATCTTGTAATTCACATCATATAGCAAAGTAAAATTCGGAATTCAGCATGTCCTCGCCGTATGTACCACCTAAATAGTGAGTACTGTTAGCCTATATAAAGAAATCAATGCTTTTAATCTACATTAAAACCTCAAATGATTAACAGCACCAACGTGCTGATTGAATGTGGTCCGAATTTTGAAAGGGTCTGATTCTAGTGGATAAATCCACTCTTATAAGATTGTATTGCAGTCTCTTTTAATGTACATAACTGCTTCACTTTTACTGTGCAAATTCCTTTTTTCAACAAACCATTCGTCATAGTTTCGAACACCATATGCTAAAGACATGTTTGACTGCATTGCTAGTTGCGTGGTATTTATCCATGCTCTCCAAGAGTATGGACACGAAACTAGTTGCTCTACCTTCAGTAGTTTTCGCAATGCATCTCGGGAAACCATGTGTTTGTTAAAGAATAATGCAAAAGATAACCAACACATTTTGCACATTTATTGGTGTACAATACAGTTTAAAAATGAATCTACTTTATCAATTTTTAAAAAACCTCACACACTCTGTCATTTTGATACTTTTTGTGGTATGTTATTTAGTCGCGTTGAGCTATTTTCAAAAGCAAGTGAAAGTTTACGTACACTTTGGTTATTGAACGTATATATAAACATTGATAAATGCATAGAAAGACTTGTCATATCTGTTTTGGTTATCGAGTTGACAATGAAGTTATCGTGCTGACAAGACTGCAACCATATTAATCTTCCAGGTCCATTCTTCACTTTGACTCACTGTATCTCCTGTTTTATGCATAAAATAAAATATTTGTTCAAGTACCCCAGTTGGCTGGATCTAATTTTCACACTTCTCTAGACAACAATACCACTACTACTACTACTACTACTACTACTACTACTACTACTAATAATAATAATAATAATAATAATGAGAGAGATGGACTAACCTGGTGCTTGCCTTCTGTTCCTCGCCGATCTGGAAAATAAATATGACAATATTACAATATTAAACTTTTAAGACATTTACTTCAGTTTTGCAAACGTAAGCAGTTTTACTGATGGAAAAATCAACAGAATATACACGTTTGCCACTAGATATACTAATAAGGAAACTGTCGATTCTTTATTTTTCAATAGATATCAGAGATTATCAGATACATACATTATTATACATATAACTACTATGCTATTTTAAATGTCTCTGCGGCCTCTTCATTTCATTCCTCGTTTAAAATTTACGACCACAGGAGGTGCTTCTGCAATGCATGAAATTCATGTTTCATACCCAGAACCAAATGCTACGGACAGGGACATTTTTTTTTTCTAGGATAAATAAAACAAAATTAATTTCTGGCGCACGTTCGAAAAGGTATTTATTTTCCATAAATGTGATAAGAAAACCATCTTCTCTAGATAATGGTCCATCGATCCACGATGAAAAAATAGGTCTATCTGCAACCTTTGGATAGCGATGTTAGAATCTGTGGTAAGACATCTTGACATATTTCAATCAAGCGATCGTCGACTATGCTCTTTGACTACGAAACAGCTTTAAACAGTTAAACTGAATATCACGTTCGTATGATAATCTTGTCATGCATAACAATTTACTGAAATTTCTCTGACAGACAACTGAAGCATTCGCATATCTCTATTCATTAGTTGTAGATGTAGTTTATATAGAAATAAAATGATATGAAAATAGCAATTGGATCCAATAAATATTGTCGTTTATCAACAGGTTTGATGTTTATGCAGGTGCCCTGTATATGGATGTGTCATTATATTAAAGAAAACTGTGACGTGAGAGATAATGTCCTTTTCTGGAGGTATATAGTAGCATACAACAAAAGTACAACTAACGTTGAAAAGTAAAACAAAAGATGAAAATACCAAGCACAAGAAAGCTTTTAATTCTACTTTCTTTCAGTTATTATTTAACCATCAAGGCAGAAAGATCTAAAAGTGTATCTTTTAAATATTTCTAAATCTTGATTCAGTTCATTGGTATAGTTCAGACATGTACAGTTCCTAAAACACGGACCCATGTTTAGTGGACGGTTTTAAAGCAGCCAGTGATAGATATATTATCATATTGGTCCAATCAGACAATTTTGAATTATTTTCATTCTAAATTTTACGAAATAATAATGCATATTGATTGACAAGACGGTATTTATATTTATTTTTAAAGGAAAAAGAGAACGTAGAAAAAGGAGATAGAAATAAGAAACGGCAAAAGAGTGCTAAACTGTGTATATTATTCCCAGAGAAAACAACAACAATAAAAATAACAATATGTTTGCAAGAAAATGTAGATTAAGAATGAGACTATAAGTTTAATTTAAAACAAAAATAAATATAAAATTACGTACCTTGACTCGGCCAGAGCGATGAGAAGGAAAATGCCAGCGCAAAATAGATTCATGCCGGCACGAAGTGCCATTTTACGGCTATGTTTCGACTTCACTCTAAGCACGAAAAATATTTATATGCACGAAATCATCAAATACTGTTCAAAATGTATGTTTAAAGTGGTCGCTGTTCTCGAACGTTAGGCCCCTGTCCACTCACGAAAACATAGATTTCTGGGGTATAAATACTATCAGATTCAGAACGCTATCAGATTCAGATCACATGGCTCTATCAGAGCCTTACTAATCTAGGTGAGATGAAAGTCGCGTAGCAAGGCAAATTTTATCGTGTCCTGGATGGTTAATTGAAAGAAGTGTGCAGCTTTTGTTATTCACCTTAACTTGTTTCTAAATGTGGAATTCTTATCAATAGTTCGGTCGGTTTAGTTTTTTCTATAACTGATTAATGACTATCCATCGTTAATCTTAAAATACTATGGCCTTTCATCCTTAGGCACGAACTTTCTTCATTTTCAAAGAACGTTCTGCTGATTTGCAATGTACTTGGATTAATGGGTTTCTGACAAAAGCTGAAATAATATGATGCAAGTTTACTTCGTCCAAAATTTAAGAAATGTCAGTGCCAGAGTTGCTTCTATTATGTATACTGTACTTATCGTTATTGTTAATGTGTGCTTCCAGAAAACTCTAAGTCGTATAAAGAAAAAATATATATAAATGCATACTGACAGATAATATGAATGTGATTTTAAATATATTTTTTGGCATTTAACGCCGATTTCTGTCGAATGCTTTCTTTGGAGTTATGAAACTGCATTAGCAATTTACGTCATCACTTGTTCTGTGAAACTTAATAACTACTTACGTTTTTTTTTTAATCAGTTACAACATTGATATCAGATTATCATTGTGCTCTAACTGTTGTCGTCGTGGAGAAAGCACATAAATCCTCATTTACAGAGGTGAACTTTAAAAAGGCACATTTCTAATGAAAATTAGTTGTTATGTCTATCCGTTTGTTTCTATGTTTGTATATCTGTATCTCAACTAAATTAAATGTATGCTTCTGCTACTATTATTACTGCTGCAATGTTCATTATTATTATTATTATTATTATTATTATCTACTTAATATTCTTCTCATTTACCAGAAATCGAACTTTTCCTCGTTTTAAGCAATAATAATTAACCAATCTTATTAATTTATATGACATACTTAATGTCCTCAAGGTAAAAAGAGAAACTTGAAATTGCAAATATAACAAGGATGTGTTCAAAATTCAGCTATTTCACAATTACGAAATGACGCTTGTTTATATATTATTAATACATCGTATCCAGAGAAAGGTCACCAGTAATTAGTTCAAACGTGAATGTCCCCGTAGCAATTATGATTTAAAAGTTTGATTGAGACAGAATGTAAGTAGGCTTTATTGATTATTGCCAGCATAGGTTCTGGTATCTTCAAATTATATATGCTAATGAGGTTTGAATAAAATGTTATAAAATTCAATTAATTCTAATAGCAAATGTCAGTGGACTGAAATGTGTAATAAAATCGTTGACAGCAGTGTGGTATAAGGAATGAACGTCATTACACCAATGCCAGTTGTGAACAGGGGCACTGAGACGCTACCTCATCTCTTCTCGATGGATAAACATATTTTGTTATAGATTTCGAGTAAGCGATCGAATCTCGAAGTGAGAATACGCTAGAAACCAGCTTGAAATGCCAGTGCACTTGAATCAATAACTGTGGAAGATAATAGTTTCCAAATACGTCGAACATAAACAACGTTTGCCCTTAGAATTGAGGTTTCATCTTTATTTGGCATTATTTTCCTAACCAATAAATAGGCGAAGTCGTTATTGTCGCATCCGTATTAGTGATATAACATGGATTTACTCATTTCATTTAAAAGAAAATATGGAAAGATCTTACTACATGAAATTCTGATATACTCTCTAGACGATTTCTTATTTTGTTTTGTTCAGTTAAGGTTTATTTGTTGTCTAATCAAGTTGGAATTGTTTTCTCTTTCAAATTAACATCAATGAATAAGTGGGAAATGTCGCAAAAAAGAGGCGCAACTCCTTCAGAGAAGCTCGTGCCTTGCTATTAGTGATATAACGATGCAATAGCGTATCGGGAATATCGATACTTTCGCTACGAAAGAATAAATCATACCACACTTTATCGCGATACGCACAATACATTCAGAGAACTTAAGAAAATTTTGTTATAGTTATCTTTTTCTTCCGTTATAATATATGATACCATTCCCTGTTTTCTTCATCATTTATGATTAGTATTGGCATAACTTAGGTACTTTGGATTTATCGGATTCCACAAGTTAAACGGCATCTTCCTATCTCACATCGCTTGGATATTGTTAAGTTTATTTAATTTGTATTGTGTGGCTGACTTGTATCCATAATTGATTGTAGGAGTTTGGGCCCACGTGTCTAATATCATGCAGGGTAATCATGTTTACTAACTTTGAGGTCTCGATACAGCCTTGATTCTGACCTTGGAATTTTCTCAAAAAGACATTCTCATTACAGTTTGATGGAAATTTCACTTAAGATGACAGAATAGTGGGGACCTATATAAGACTTTATAATTTAGAATGTTCTGTTAATGAACCTTTGACCCTCGTCTGGTTTTCCAGTTGTGTCTTTTGTTTTTCTTTTTATTTTTTATATCTCAAGTTGATTATCTTAGACTGATGCATTCCTGCCTTAAGATCCGAAGTGGATTCAGTCTTATTGCCCTGTTTAGTTTTTAATTTGAGAGGATTTATTTATTTAAATTATTCACCGGAATTACAATGTCAATATTTTTGGACTAAATCATTATTTTTGGATTACTGTGAATTCATTCAAGAACATTTGGCTTATATAATTTTGATACATCAAGATTGATCGCACATTGGCACATTCGAAACTACTACCATATCAGCATATTAAATATTGGAATTCATTCGGAACACCACCGGAATTCATTTGGAATACTTCATGCTGTTGGACTTGTGATAAAACCTTTAGGACTATTTAGGGGTTAATTCACAATACCGTAAAGTTCTTTTTAAATTTCCACTTTGTATTCAATGAAAATAAATTATTTTGTTGAATTTTACAAAACTTGCTGGTTTTCGCGCTCTTCTGTTACTTAGTTTAAGACCATAGAGTCGTAACAATACACGTCATACAAACATTTTCTGTCATTTAAACTTTCATTATTTCAGATTGTGATGAGCTTGTTCTTATCTTTACTTCCGTCTCTGTAATGCGGAATAGTGCAATGCCCTACTGAAGTTGCGAGGATATTTGCCACTTTAAAGGTACTGTTTACGTATGTTTCGAAGGTTTTTGATAGTTCAGTGGAAAATTCTGTAACTTTAAATAGGTCTGATCAAGTTATGAATTTTTTATTAATTGCGCAGTTACATAGTGCGTTACAGCAAAGGTCTGATGTTGAGAAGATGGGAAGAAAATATTCGTCTGGACTCAACATACTGCCCGTCAACCACTGGGATAAGTCAATATTCAAATAAGCACACACACGCCAGTGTTAGTGCGAAATCGAAGTTCAAGGTTGGAGACCACAGGTTATGTGCGAAATCGAAAGTACAAGTTTGGAGACTACAGAGCTAGTTCTTGTTAATGCCACTTCTCCCTTTGTGAGTGTTGGACCTCCATCTTGAAACCTCCTTGTCAGCTGTCCATAAAAGTTTGGTTCGAGGACTGATTTCCCCTTTTGGAAGATAGTTTTGTTTACGGTATTTCACTATCTTCTCTACATACAAATTTCACTCTCATAATATAGTCTGTTACATTTTATATGTAGATGCTTTATCAGTTTGGTTTGTGTGTAATATTTGGTCGATTTAGTTTGTGTATAATATTTGTTTATATTCATTGTGTTTCCGTAATCTTTAATTCAATTCTCTAAATATAGTTTTCTTATTGCTGCTGAGTTTTTTTTCACACCGTATCATAATGTTCTTTTGTATTCAATAATGAGTTACATAGCGGGAGTGGTGGAATATAGTTTGACATATTGTCTTTTGAATGCCGATTCCCGCGTCAGTCATACTTCATGCAAATATGTAAGCAGTATTGATTAATTGTATTATTGTATCTCATATCTTCCATGTTGTGTCCACTTCATATCAAATTTTCTTTTTATTCTACTTTATATTTTTTTGTGCATATTTCGTAAGTAGATTTCATATTTTATCATTTTCATTTACATTAAATTTGTCTCTTTTAGTAATCTCTAAACTTCAAAGCGATCTGCTTGATTTCATTTTGCTTACTAGGTGGGGTTTAAGTTTTTCATGAAATTATTGCCGTCCAAGGATATATCTCTCCGTTATTTTTAAATTCTTAGTATATTGACACGAAGAGCTTCTCTTTTAGTTTTAAAAAGAGTATATTTAGCCCAAGTTCCAATGAACATTGATACAATATATGCTTCATATCGTGTGCTCCTCGCTCCATAGGTGGTCTATGATTAATTGGTCTACTTTATTTAACTGCTCAATATATATGTGTGTGTGTGTGTGTGTGTGTGTGTGTGTGTGTGAAATGTGAGTCCTACCTATTTTATTTTCTTTCACTTTTTCCACGTTCTTATATGATGATTAATTTGTGTATTAGATTCATCCGGATTAATTTTTAGGCATTTTGTCCATACTAAATTTCAGGGGCTTTCCCATCTTTTGATATAATGTGGTGGTAGCCCAGGATGATTGCCTATCTAATTCTCTTTCAGAATTAGTTCTGCGTTTAGAACTATTCAATTGGGACAGATGTTTCAAACTAAAATAATGCATAGAATTTTACCAATAAATAAAGTTTTGAACAAAATTGGAAAAGTCCATACAAGCATGTACTCTATATGCAATGACTCTTTAGAGATTTTATCTCATCTTGTTTGGAAATGTTCCAAAACTGAGTCTTCACTTTCTAATGTTATTGGGTTAATAATGAGTAGGTGTAATCATCTGCACAATTGTCTACTTTCTAGAAGAGACTTTATTCATGGTATATTAGACCAAAACAAGAATGATACAGTGATCAACCTGTTTTTGTTTTAACTGAAATCATATATCTATATAATGCATATATCAATTGTACATGGAAACAGCATGATGAAAAATAACTATTCAAACATCTTCTGAATGATTCGTACTATGTTTGCAAATCACAATCACAATTTCAAATGAGATCAGATATGTCCATGTATGAAATTAAGCATGTGTGCATTGCTGGAGGTACGGCCTCATCTATTTAATACTTTTGCAAGGTATATTAGAAAGAAAAAAAACCATGTAGTTGTGTATACGCATCTATAAAGTAATTTCAAAGATGTTTATACAGTAAGTTGTTAAGTAATATACGTCTCCCAATATATATATATATATATATATATATATATGAGACAGAGATTGGTGATAAGAGAAAATAGTCATTTAAAATAACAGAATGCACATATTGTCAAATGCGTGATGAAAGTAGTTACTGTATAAAGTTTGTGATAACAAATGAATGTTTAATCTAGTGATAACATGCGTATGTGCATGGGCATATATCTGTATTTCTTTTTGTATTAATGCATATGGACCGCTCCAGTGGCCTAATTAGCAGCGGAAGATCGCGGGGTCGAACCCCGGCCGAGTCACACCAAAGACTAATAAAAATACTATCTATTAGCAGCTGCTTCGCTTGGCGCTGAGCATTAATGGGTTAGTGTTAGGACTTGTCGGCCTGGTGTCTAGATAATATGGCTGTGTGGGACATGATGCTACATGTCTGTGGCATGACGCCCCAGTGCTAGGCATCACTATACACCAGGGCCGGATTATCCGTAGGGCAAAGTGGGAAACGTGCCCAGGGCCCCCGAGGCTCAAGGGGCCCCGTATATTATCGTCTGATTTCACAGGCAGGGTCCCCGAGGCTCAAGGGGCCCCGTATATTATCGTCTGATTTCACAGGCAGTATTGTTAATAGTACTGTAACCATATCTATGGACAAGGCAGGATAGCTATGTGCCCAGGTCCCCCAAAGGCCTTAATCCGGCCCTGCTATACACTGCCACACTGCAGATATCGTAGTGATATGACTGAAAAATTTTTAAAGCTACGTTAAAAATCCAAATCACATACACACTCACACAGGTATGCATATGTATGTCGAAAATGGTTAGAATAAATATATTTGTATGCACACCCACTCCCTCTTTCTCTCTCCTTATGAGACTGTTGGCACCTTTGTCCCCCTCTTTCCTTTTTATCTCTTGCCTATGAAGTAGCCAATATTAAATTCTGCATAGGGAATAGAACTGGAATATAATACTATGTACTATTGTCAATCATTATTTTCTGTAAAGTACCGTGCACTTATAATTAATTGCCAGATAGTGTGATGGTTCCCCAGACCCAATGCTACCTATGTACAGGGAAAAAAATTATATGGCCTCTGCTTTATTTATCCGTGTACCGGTATTCCATATTGTCTATTTTTTGTAATAGATATGGATCTTTTAACTTATTTTATCAATTAAATATTGTATATACTAGCCTTTACGTCTATCAATTTTTTTATAAGAACCTGGCAAAGGGCATCTCAAGTACGTGCCTGTCAATAAAAAGATAAACCCCTAATTATCTCCTCTTAGTATTATAATTTCCATATATTGTTGTTGTACGTAATTTCGCTTTTTTTGTATAAAATTGCATTAAATCGTTCCTCGCTATATAACCTTAACTCATTTGTGATGCAATGTTTTTCTGAGAAAATTCATCTCCTAATTTTATATAAACGATATAATTCATAAAATAGATCATTTCTTCTGTATAAATAATATTTAAATTATTTCTACCTGGCTTCATTCCATTTTATACTGGCTAAGTATGCAATATTCTTGCCACACGACTAACATTATTTTGCAATTTATTTTATTTATACAGTGTAAAATGTTTATCTATTATATATTTAATATTGATCATTCTGATATCAAACCCATGCATTATGTTCTCTCACTAGATATACACCTATTCTGTATCAATCGAATGAGAATTGTACACGACTGGTTTTTGTTTGCTCCCTCCTATATATACCCTTCATTTCCAGAGGGTGTTCCTTTTATTTTGCTCATTTCGATTGAACGGATATGTTACTTATCTTGGACTACCAATTACCTTTATGTGGATGCTTACACTTACGCCATTACATAGCCAGGAACATGCATGCATGCATCAATCCATCCATCCATCATACTCTACGACTTTCGTTTCGTCTACAGATAATACATGGGCGAGTTCTCGTAGATGTGATATTAACTTTATCATCTCAAATATGCAAAGTAAATAAGATGAATGTTAGTAAAAGTGACTATTTAGAACGAAAGTGTGAACGTGGAAAGTCCGATACATTTACAAACCCGTGCAGAAGCTGCTTTGGATCACACTACACGTAGGTGAAGGATAGTGTTCTCCGTCTGTTAAGTTTTAAGATGGGTATTGGTTTGGAGCAGTGGAGGTGTCGGATCGGATGTTTTTTCCAGCCAAATAAATCTCTGAAATCTACATCAATCACAAAAATGGAAATCAGTGTTTCTTCTCTGGCAGTGAAATGTGTATTGTTCTTCCCATTATTTATCAAAGGAGTGGAAACTACTGCCGGTTCTGGGTCTAGGGGAAGACCCCCTCAAAAAAAAAAAAAGCAATCGAAGAGGCAAAACACTCCCACAAGGGTCACAAACGACATACAACCCTCTCAATAATACCAGGCCACATCATCTTAGCGAGGAACGGGTGACAAACTCGGAAAACATTATTTACATGGATGGGTAACTCTTAACATAATCTTTCAAATCAATTCGAGCTATTGATTCTGTACTAACGTAGCACAACTCCCGCGCCTCAGCAAAGGACAGAAAGGGAAGATATGGGTGCTGATTCCTTAACTGAAACGGCAGAAACAATAGATTCAAGCTCGAGAAATTTAATGCTAGATACAAGAAATGAAGTAAGGAAACTTAATGAAAGATTTATATCTTTTGAATGTCCCCTAGATGAGCTGCAACATTAAAATGAATTTTTGACAAACCAGAATATGGTCCAGTGCAAGAAGAACCCGACGGAAAAAGTTAATGAAATAGAAACACGATTGCAGACGAATGAACAAAAACCTGTGCAACAAGAGGTATTTTCCCTTAGAGAGAATCTAGTGTTTTATGGTTTGTTTGAAACCCGCGAAGACAAGTGCAGGATACAGAAAAATCTATTAAAATGTATATGAGGGATGCACTTGATTTATAATCAGATAGGATAGAAGTTGAAAGAGCCAATCGGTTGAGATCAAAAGAAAACCCAAGATCCGTGATTGTCAAATTTTCAAATTAAAAGACAAAGAAAGTGTTGAGATGCTATAGAGAAACAAGGAAAGAAGCCCGTGAAGCAGCCACCAGGACCAAAGCTGAGAATGAAGATACAACGGCAACTAGCAGACCAGCTCAAGATTTTCCACTGAGAGTGAGAAAAGATCGTGTCAGCCTCTACCCAACGTAGAAATAATCCATAAAATAAGGATAAAAGCTTTCTACAAATACGACAAACTAATAATAGACCGTTACATGTATGTATTTGGTGAGGTGAGAAATGATGTTCTTGTAGACAAAAGATAGGACTCCGACCGAGGCATACAAAATGTGTATGACGAGAG
This sequence comes from Megalonaias nervosa, assembly GCA_016617855.1. Lineage (NCBI taxonomy): Eukaryota > Metazoa > Mollusca > Bivalvia > Unionida > Unionidae > Megalonaias > Megalonaias nervosa. Next base: position 4,076 of record JAECUM010050412.1, on the reverse strand, counting down.
CTGTTCTACTTCTGTATTAGGCTGTTTGGTATAGAATATATCTGGCTTGAGTGAGAAACTTTCTAGACAAAGCTGCCTGATTTTTATTAGCTATGTTGAAAAATTTGATATAATAGGATTTGTTGCAACGTGGGCAGAAACTATCGATCAGTTTCATATTAACAGTTACAGAAACTTTGATATTGTAAGAATTAAATCACAAAAAGCTTAAAGAAATTCAGGTGGGATCTCGGTGTTTGTTCGTAAACCCTTCTTCAAGTATTTCAATACATCTAGAGAAAAAAAGTGTCTCAAAAACTTTCATTTGGATAGGTGCATTTTGCAGTGGAATGTAACTTTGGGTTTTGTCTATTTGTCACCTGAATACTCCTCTATTCATTCTGAAGAAAATGGATATTCAGTGGTTGAAAATGAGTTAGCTCACCTAAAAATGAAATATCCTGACTACAAATAATAATTGCGTGTGATTTTAATGCCTATACTGGTACGGAGCCAGATTTTATCAAATATGCTTTTTCAAACTACTGCAAGAATTTAATTATACAGAAGACTGAGACATGTATGATCGGGATAATCAAGACGTAAAGGAGACAAATCACTAGGGAGGAAAATGTCTACAATTATTCCCTATGACTGGGTTGAGGATCGTCAAAGATAGATGTGATCAGATAAAGGGACAGGGAAATTTACGTGTATCCATGGCAATTCGGCCTCAACAACAGATTATGTTTTAGCTGATGTACGTGTTTAAAAAAAACATATCATCCTTTGACATAGATGATAGATTGGAATCAATACATTTGCCCATTGTATTTTCCCTTGACTACATGGGTAAACTAGAGCAAAAGACTTAAGTGTCTCTGGGGGTAACGCAATAGATAAATACATTTGTAACAAAGAAGGAGGTCAATCTTTTATCCAAACTGCAAAGATCTATTAACTCAAAATGTGGATAATATTTTAAACGATATCAACAATAACGAACTCAGTGAATGTGTCGAAACAATAACTGATATTTACCATAATGCGGCAAACACAAGGAAGACAATCGTTAGAAAACAAAACCTAGCTAAGAAGATTTTTTAAATGTCAGCCTTTGTTTGACACATGTTGCATAACCGTCAAAAGCAAAGCCTTAAGATATCTAAGTTCACATTCAAGGCACAAATGAATCACTTGAATATATATATATATATATATATATATATATATATATATATATATATATATATATATATATATATATATATATATATATATATCTTACAAGAAGCAAGCAAAACCAATATGAATTAAAACAAAACAGCGTTTTATCTGCATTATACTCTAAATATACACTACTTTCCTGGCGCCTTGTAAAGAACCCAAGTATTGGTGTGCAAAGCAGTATTAGGTCTGCAACTTGGTATGAATATTATTTAATTTTTCCAGTTCTGTTGACTAGATACTGGAAAATGAAAACATTAAACTAATTCATGAGACTTTAGATATAACAATCACTAAAGAGGAGGTTCCCCTAGCATTGCGTAAACTAAAACATGTCAAAGCTGTGGGAATAGATGCTTTATCCAGCGATTTGTTTATATGTATGTGCAACATAATTGCACCAATATGAACATTATTTAATCCACTAGTCGTTGGATATTATCCAGAATATTGGTCAACGGTTATCATACCAACTTTGAAGAAAGGGGATGCAAATGAACCCTCCAATTACAGAGGCATTAGTCTACTACCTGTATTAAGCAAGGTGTTTACATCGATTTCAAATAATAGGATAAACGAATGGGTGGAGGAAAAGAATTACAGGGCAAAAAGCAAGCCGGATTTAAAATGGATTATCCTACAGCAGATACCGGAAATATATTTATATTACATACATTAATTTGTAAATAGTTAAGAAAACCTAGGGTAGACTGTCTGCGGTATTTATTGACTACGAACAAGCTCTTGAGAGGATTGAGATAAGTGTACTGTACCAAAAGCTAGTAAGAGAAATATTAGCGGAAAAATAGTTTATTAGGGTACTTTATAACGATATAAAAGTAAAAATATTATTACCGATGTGTTTAATTGTCCTTTGAAGAAACAAGGGAGTGTCTGTAGAAAGTTTAGAACTTTTTTTACTGTTGAATGCAGACTATTTAATGTTCTTTGCTGACTCGGCTCACCAGTTGTAAAATATGCTCAATAGGCTACATAATTTTTGCCTAAAGTGGCAAATAAAAGTTAAAATGGAAAGAACAAGAGTTGTTGTATTTCGCAGAGGTGGCTGTCTCAAACATTACAAAAAGTGGTACTATGGCCATCAGAGATAAAGACTGTATCATATAAGTATTTAGGATGCATATTTTCTTAGAAAATAATTCATGGCCAAAAAACAATCCTTGCAGGCGCTGAAGGCTCTGCAAATACTGAAACAATGCCGATTAAAATTTGGAAATTTATCCGTAACTGGACTGCTTCGCCTGTTTGACTCGAAGATAGCTCCCATCCTTAACAACAGGGCTGAGGTTTGGAGGTTTTAAGATGCAGATCATATTGAGAAAGCTCATTTGTCATTTTGTAAATATATTCTTGGTACATCTAAGTCCACTCCAAATGCATTCATATATAACAAATTGGGAAGAATTAGTATGCAGTGTATAAGATATAAACGTATATAACGAATTAGGAAGAATTATTATCCAGTGTATAAGATATAAACGTATTTTGAAATATTGGCAAAGAATACTAAAAATGACAGAGGACAGATATCCTAAACAATGCTTCGATTTACAGTTAAGATGGGGGGGGGGACTGTGATTGCCGGACTAACAATGTTTTAAAGCTTCTATTTACATTTCGAATTGGCAATGTTTGGTGTATTCAGGTCATAAATGATGAAAATATATTTCTTAGATTGTTCAGCCAGAGATGTGAAGATATTTTTAGGCAAAATCTGCAGGATGAGATCAAGTCGATGGAAAGACTGCGTTACTGTCCGTCATTAGGAATATAATTCACTTGTCATCGATATCTAGAATTGTTCGGAGATAAAAGATTTTTGTTATATAATATCTATACTTAGAGTGGGGAACTTGCCAATCAGAGGTAACACAGGAACATGTGAAAGCATTTGTTATGAACTAAGATTGTATCAAATTTGTAACGTTATTATCGAAAATATATTCCATTTTATTACTGCCTCTCCGCTATATGGAGAAATACGAAGAAAATATTTACCAACCTTTGTATATAAAAATCCAACTTTAGAAAAAATTAGGACTATTACACAAATGCTACTAGTAAAATTCTTATGACTAATTTAGCAATGTTTCCTATAAAACTCTTAAAGATTACAGAAACCGTTTTGTCATCGACTCCTGCTACACAAGATTCTAGATCAGCATCTTTGCTCCATGCAGGTTTTAGGGTTCTCTTTAAATTAGTTTGTGTGATTATTTTGTAACATATACTTGTATCTCACCTAATTCGAAAAATGCGATAATGATTATTTTCATGTGCAACACTTCCGATAGACACGATGTTCTTTTGTTACGCACTAAAACAATGATGTATGGAAATGTATCATGGGCCAGTGGCATGTATTACAAACATTCTATATGTTATAAATAAAAATATATATCCATCTATCTATCTATCGATCGATTGAGCTATCTATCTCCATATATATATATATATATATATATATATATATATATATATATATATATATATATATATATATATATAATCTATCTATCCATCTATATCAATATAAATCTAATTATCCATCTATATCTATGCAAATAAATCTATCCATCTACATCAATAAATCTATCAAACTATATCAATAAATCTATCGAACTATATCAATAAATTTATTTATATAAATAAATATCGATATAAATATATCTATATAAAATAAATCTTTATCTATATCTATAAAAATATAGTTTTGTATCAAACTATTGTAAAACGATTTTTCTTTCTGAAAGACACAGCTTAGAAATGTACCCAATGATAGTACTTTACCCTACTCTGTTTTACAAATTATCTATTTGTTTACAACAATCAGACTCGCTACATCGAAA
>JAECUM010050409.1:0-19047 GCA_016617855.1 Megalonaias nervosa | reverse complement strand
TTTTGCTTATAGAGTTAATCCCTGTATGTTATCTTTGAATGAAGCCGTTGACTTTTGTCACTGAGTAAATGGTCCTGTTTCTGAATGAGATAATTGTTTCTTTTTATTTCATTAATTGTTAGATATGCAATGCACATGTATAGATTTTTCACATTTTCCCACAGCCACCGTCTTTACATTCGATATTACAACTGAGCACTAATAATTTTAACACTTAGAATTTTAATAACAAGGGACGAACCTCCAACTAAAATGAGACAAATTTCAAGGCTGGAGAAAATAATTATTGTAACTGAAAGAAGTGAAAAAGTGCAGACCACTTGCAAAAAAGTGGTTTAAACATCGGTAAAACAAATTTAGGTTGTTATAAAGGAAATCGAGTAATTCAGAAACGATTTCATATGCTAAAATATGTGATCTTCAAATGTAAATGTGATTTCAGGTTTAATGATAGAAGTATATCTTTATTACAATATAATATTTTGTTTTTAGATGAATGCATACAATATTTTAGCAACAACTATTAATAAAGAATAGAATATCTGTACAGTGATTGTGGCTATTTTTCTTGAAATTGTTCTGAAACTGGACCTTGGAAACTGGTATTTTTGTACAAACATGCTATGAAAGACCACCTGTCTTGAGAGACCGCTTTTTGTTGGCAGAAGGGGCGGTCTCTCATAACAGGTTTCACTGTATTGCGATGTTGTGATCCCTTGAAGTTTTGAATGAGCCCATAGTCCATAAGCAGCCATGACAAATATTTATTATATAATTACACTGATTTTCCTCAGAATTATAACACAACTAGAATATTTTGCTAATATAAACAATAATAGTTAATACCAATCATGTCACTGAACTTGAAGGATGATTCTACTTGTGAGCAATGAAAATATCTCTGCAAAGATATGACCATCTTTGATAGACATGGGTATCTGGCAACAGTATCATCACTTCCCCACTGTTGATTTGTACATTGTTCCCCTTAAATTCTGGAAGGGAAACAGTGTTAGACACTTGCAGAGTTGGTAATAGTACAGATCTTTATGGCAAAATTGCACAGTGTTAGTGTTGGCATTTGGTTTTCTTACAGATCGACCAAGTACATTCCCATCGACTTTACATTCAAGCCATTCTCATTTCTACACATTTTTCAAACTATTAGTCAAACTTTTTGTGGCAGTATATGACTCAAAAATGTAAAATACCATGCTTGGTAAGCATGATCATTCCATCAGTTTCCATTGTGCAAAGATTCTTTGGGCAAGTACAGCTATTAACCATTCAGAAAGCCTTTTCCAGTGATCTACTTTTAAATATTATATTGAATAAATAGTGTTACAAGGATCGCTGTAGAATATGACTGAAGAGACCGTTTATTTGAAAAATGGTCCATATCAAGGAAAATCAGATTTAGGTCAGGAGAAAAGCAGAATTCTGCTTTAAAACAAAACAGTCTTGTCATCTGAGGGCAGTTAAACCCTGTTCAAGTTCTAAAAAAGGAAACAAAAGAAAAAATATGGAAAGAAGTTACTGTTCCAATTAGAGCTATTAGAATGGGAAATATAAATTTTGCTGAAAATTGTTCAGAATTGACCAGAAGCAGGAAATTAATGATATTAAAATGAAATAAAGATTAGTTTTTTTTTTATATCAGTGACCTGGCCATACATATTCCAAGGTCTCCTAGGAAACCTTGGACAGATGTTCCTAGGAAAAACCTCAGAGTATTGGTTACTGACTTTCCGAGGTAATGGTCCAAGGACAACAATTTTTTATACTAGTGTCCAAGGTTTTTATTGTCAAACATCCAAGGTTGACCTCGGACTTCCAAGGTTTTTTGTAACCAATTCTTTGAGATTTCCTAGGAATCCTCGGACATGTCCATGGTTTTTCAAGCATTCTGAGAATTCCTCAGACATATCATCCGAGGTGTCCTAGGACATATCATCCGAGGATTCCTCGGACACCTCCCTGGCATAAAACATCAGACCAAGAATTGAAGCAAATATTACAGAATATAAGAATACATTTTATTTTTTATTTGTTCAACACGTACAAATAAAATTTTTAAAAGGTCCAAATATCAAGAATGCCCATAAGATTCCTTTAGTGCCAAATTGTCCATTTAATTTTGAAAATCCTTCCATTTATATCCTGGTTTCTTGATGGTGTTAGCACTTCATTCATTTTCTTGTTTATCATCACCTCTTTCATATTCTGCCATTTATTTTGGATCAGTTCGTTGAAAAAAATATTGGTTGAAAATATAAAATGTGATGAGTTATTAAAAAACAAAGTATGCATATAACATAACCGTTATTGGCAGCCTTAAATTTACAAATCATGTTTGGAATCCTTTAGTTCTGAAAACAAGGTATTAAACCTTAAAACACTATATTTCTATTACGAACTGTTCTTTGAATTTGGGCCCATCATTTTAAATTGTTGATAATAAATACAGACAAGGTTATATTCTGTTCCTGGCTCAATGCCTTACAAGTTCAGATTAATGTATTCAATCAGTTATAAGAACCTGATGCATTCCGTTAAAAATATTATTAAAATTATTCAGAATTACTATCTTATTATTTCATTGTACAGTAGAACTTCGATTATCTGGCACCCAATTAACCGTCAGTCTCTGTTAACCGTCAGGACATTGTATGTCAAAATATTAAAAACGGGTACATGTATATGTGTAGATAATGTGATTTTTTGATAACCCGTTCTATTGTATAATACTTTTAATATACATATTCTATTATCTATCTATTCTCATATCCGTCATGGTCTCAGTCCCACACCCTGGTGGATAATTGAAGTTCTGCTGTACTGTAATCAACCCTGAAAGATATGACACGATGCTTGTTGCTTAAAAATGTTTTTAGAAAGTTTGAAATTGCTGCATCCATATCTTACCTTGGACTTTTCTGGTGTCACCATCTTAGTCTGTTTTGGTGTTGCCATCTTGTTGGTCTATTTTGTTGTTATTGTCTTATCTGTTTTTGGTGGTTTTGGTGATTGTGGATTTGCATCTTTACTTGTTTGAAACCGAAATTTTAAAGAAAAAGTGCAAACTTTGCAAATAATATGGAATACATTCCATGCCATTTACTAGTGATGGGAATTGATTACTTGGGAAAAAAATACATATATGTATCTACATTTATTGCTGAAAAAAAAATGTGGTTTGGCATGTTGGCCATTAAAAATGAAAATAATAATCATTTTAATTATGTAACCTGACATCCTTTATAAAGTAAAGAGATCACTGATGCTTGCATTTTTGCAAATTCGTATGCAACAGGTAAAATAGAGCATGAGATTGGTATGCCATATTTCCTTTTCAGTTTGACAAACAAAAGAAATCCAATTTAAGTACTATTTAATCTCATCAACATATGACATGCATGAGCATTAATCATTTTAATATGGTACACAAATTTACACCCAAAATGAAGGGCATATACTGTCAGGGTTTGCAAGGTCTATAAAGTTGTTAAACCGTGACCATCATGTGATGTCACAAATCACTACCTTATATCTAAAAGTAGAATGCAGGTGCAATTTCAGACAAACACATGATAATATATTGCAGGCCAGTACAACTATTTAAATAATAAACTACTGTGCTTAAAGAAAATGGATAAAGTAATACAGCTTTTCATGGATATACTGAAGCAGTAATTGATCTGATTGATTGCTTTATAGATTTTCTTGCTGCCTAACAACCTATACGCATGGATGTTCTGTTCTGTTCTTACATGTCTTTAACACTATTCATAAATACCTATTTGGTCCAAGTTTCCTCTGACCTTTTCCACCCCATTTTTGATATTTGGACATTTATGTTGGGGTGTAGGGTCAGAGTCCAGTGCCTATCGAAAAGTTGGAATTTTATGACACCAAATGGTGTCAGCACAGGGTAGCCACTTACTAGCTGGCCTAGCAAATTTTAATGACATTTCGTCAAGATATAGCTGCATGAAATCGATAGGAATATGATTTATTTTCTCAAAATTTGCGAGCATAGCATTAGTCATATCTTTAATCCGCTCACAGACGGGATGAAAGTACGTCATCGCTGAGATTTGACCTGGATCTAGTCATTTGCATCCCGAATCGCATGACTATACAAATCTCGCAACCTACATGTCAATGACATCAACAAAACAGGCCATACAGAGATTCAGATGTGTTAATGAGAGTCATTATTCAGCATCATTGCGATGGCGTGACATACTTCCGATAACCCGCGAAGAAATAACAAAAATCATTGTCGATCGTAAAAGACTACTGGATACAAAGACAGAATTGCACAGGACACCTAATGCAGGTGAATTATCAACTGCATATGGATTTGCCTATATCAGTGATACTATCGACGAGAATAACTCAAAAATGTATTTCACGCCAAGATTAATCGCGATGATGAAAAATACTGGATATAAAATTATACAGATGCATATGGACGAATACGATATTTGGCTGTCAAAGAAAAAAATAAAAAATTCCAGTAAAGAAGAAATTAATAATAATCCCAATGTCGATGAATTTCTGAAGACTAGTATTGGTGATCAAATAAAACATGCACAACTCATCAATGATGATACTGTGGAGAGTAACAGTACAGCTGAAAACAAATTAACCTATTACAGATATAATCCAGAAGAAAATCTAGAACCATACAAGTCCAAGAAATTGTATCTTAATCATTTCTTTCAGTGCAATGTTGGAAAGTTACTAGCTGATGAAATTGAATCGTTATATAAATTGTTGCTTAAGTGCTTGCTTAGGCATGGTTTATACACAGCAATAGGTGACCCATTTGCTACCATTCCTGCAAAGAGTCTGCATTTATATGCGTGAGATATTAATACATCATGTGCCAGCCAATCAAAACAGTCCCAGCTGTCACGTGCATCGTCTTTGTTAAAATATTCTTAGTTTGGAGCTGAGAGCGAGAGCACGCATAATTCTGTCGAAAAGAGCTGTACAACTTTTCTTCTTCGTGTGTGCATCTTGTCCTGACTTTCACAACAAGTACTTTCCTTACCTGAGCTATTATTTCCCGGTGTTGCATTTTCCTATTCCATGATTTCATGAGGACGTTAATTGCCATTCATTGCGCCCGCTTGGAGTTTTCTGTGTCTGCAAACAATGGTGCCACGCTCTTCCAGAAAACAGAGGTCGGGCCCATACAACTTGGACAATCCTTTCAACTGGACTACTCTCCATTTAAAGCGGAAACTGGAATCTATAGGCATTAAAGTGTCTGCTGCTATCCCGAAGCACACCTTGAGACAGCTATATATTGATAATGCCCCTTCCGCAGGTTCATGGCCAGCTGATCGTTTACCGACACAACAAAGGAACAATTCAACTCCATCGCAACCTGGTACACGTCAGTCTGAAGATGAAGTATCCCTCCTTCCACATCCAACTCTATGTCCACGTCGCCGTTGTGCAACCATTGTTCATGGGAATACTGAAGAGGCATTTAATTGGGCGGAAGTCATTGAAGCAGAAACGGCAGTACAGTGCAACATTCTGGAAGTAGGAACTACGTCCAACATGGCCGCCATTGATATGAACACATTGTCTCCAGCAAAACATAATGTCCTCAATCCACTCCATTCAGCCTTCTATCGTTGACCTGAATAATTCCATCGCTGACGTCAGGGCACGACAACAGGCATTTTCGCCGACATTATAAAAATTGCCAATGCCTATGGTGACATTTTCTATGACTACCATAATGTCTACTTCAGTCAGGCTGCTATTGCCCTGCGTGACTACAAACTCAAAGTAAACTGGGCTCTGAGGGATCAGGCAGCTCTTCAGCTATTGATTGGAGGCCGAAAAACAACTACATGCCACATCTGCAGTTCTGTTACTCACCCAACCGATTTCTGCCCACAAAAAGTAAGCACTACTGTGCCCTTTGTGAACATAGCCAATAAAAAAAATTCGGATATTGACAAGTATGGCCGACCTAGACAGATGATGGATGGAAGAGAACTGTGTAATAATTTTAACTCCACATGTGGTTGCCACTGAACTATTTGCCAGTTCTTACATACCTGTAATCAGTGCAGGGTCAAAACACATGGGGCAGCTGCCTGCCCAAACATCCATTACACAAAATTTCCAGTACTCTTGCACACAACATCAGTAACCCTCGCAAATCAGTGCCAGATAGGATGCAACAAAGCTGACCAACTTTCTTGCCACATGCTACCACCCCCAATGACATCAACAGATTGCAGCTTGAACTCCTTCATCATCCAGATAGAAACTTTGTTCAATACTTGTCTTCTGTCTCAAACATGGTTTTTACACCTTGGTGCAAAAAACTCAATTGCCTACAAAAGAGTGTAAAAACTTGCTTTCTGCTTCCAAACCGAATATTGTGGATCAGTTATTGGCAAAGGAATGTGCAAAGGGTTTCATGCTTGGTCCTTTTCCATCTCCACCATTTCCTAATTATAGAGTCAGTCCTATCGGCATAGCAGAAGGTAAATATTCGAAAAAGAAGAGACTTGTCATTGACCTGTCCTCTCCTCATGACGATCACATTCATGCAAGTGTCAGTGAACTTATTGACAAGGGTAAATGCTCCCTAAGCTACGTCAAGATTGATGATGCCATCCGAATCATTCAGAGTTATGGTAAGGGAGCTATTATGTGCAAAGCTGACATACCAGATGCTTTCAAACAGATTCCCATTGCACCTTCACAATGGCACCTGTTCTGTGTGAAATGGAGAGGGTATTACTATGTTTGTGTTCGCCTCCCCTTCGGGTCATGTTCAAGTCCAAAATTATTTGATACCTTACCTCAGGCAATTTGCTGGATAGCCAAACATAATTATGGTATTGATGTTATTTTGCACCTCCTTGACGACTTTCTTACAATCGATCCTCCTTCGGCATGTGGTGAGAGAACGATGGCTTTGTTGACTTTAATTTTCAACAGATTGAAGATTCCCACAGCTCCAAATAAGACCATTGGCCCATGTACAGTTATGGAATATTTGGGAATAATTCTGGACTCAGAACAAATGCAAGCACATTTACCGCAGGATAAAATAGTGCATATTGTAAACTACATTGAACATTTTCTTAACAGACGAAGTGTCCGCAAGCGAGAACTGCTACAGTTACTGGGCCACTTAAATTTTGATACCCATGTTATCCTACCAGGACGTGCATTCATGTCATACCTGATACGACTATCTACCAAAGTCAGGGAACTCGACCATTACATGCACTTGGATACAAATTGCAGAGAGGAACTATATATGTGGCACCAATTCTTGGCAACATGGAATGGAATCTCTATGTTTCTTGACAATCAGTCCACATCATCGGACGATCTTGAATTATACACAAATGCTTCATCCACAGTGGGGTATGGGGGTTACTACAAAACTAGCTGGTTTGCAGCTGCGTGGTCAGATGATCTTCAAATGCTTTTTTCTGTGGAGAATGATTTCTCCATGGCATTCAGGGAGTTGTATCCTATCGTTGTAGCTGCTATTATTTGGGGTGCTGATTGGGCAGGCAAACACATAATATTTATATGTGATAATATGGCTACAGTGAATATACATCAAAATGGGAGATCTAAATGTATGCATATAATGTAATTGATGCGTAAACTTACATGGTGCGCAGCTTCTTGTAACTTTTATTTTTCTGCCAAACACATTCCTGGAATTATCAACAATACAGCTGATGCCTTGTCCCGACTTCAATTTCAGAAATTTCACGCACTGGCTCCAGATGCAGATCTACAACCCTGCAAATGCCCCCCACCCTCAGAAGTCTTGTGGACCTGGATAAAGAGGTAGACATTTTATGGAACCAGGCTTTAAGCCGTGCTACACAGATTGCCTACAACACTGCATTCAACGCCTTTACAACCTTCATGCTCATGTGTGGCTTTGCCTCAAACATGCAAGTTCTGCCAGATATTACGGAAGACGCCTTAATCTACTTTGTGACACACTGCGCAAGAGTCATCAACTTGAAGCATTCTACAATAAAATTGTACCTCTGTGGCATTAGGTTCAAGTATATGCAGGCCGGTATGCAATCTCCATTCACCACAGACAGAAACAATCTGCCTCGTCTTGCCACCATCCTCCAGGCCATCAAAAAAAACCCATGGTTCATCTGCAAAACTGCATAAGCCTATTACATACAATATCCTGACAAGCATTTGTACAATTCTGCGTGTAGGAGTATTTGACATGCACACGGATTTGCTGTTGTTGACTGTCTGCATAGTTGCTTTCTTCAGATTTCTGAGATGTGGGGAATTCATTATTCGGGATTCCTTCGATCCAACTGTTCATCTCTGTGTTGGTGATGTCCATTTCCACCTGGAGACTGCTTTTCTCAAGTTGAAATAAAAAAAAAACGACCCTTTCCGTAAGGGTGTGACTGTTCAGTTACATGCCACAGGTCGTGCTATATGTCCATACATTGCTATGAAGACTTTCATGCAATTCAGGAGACATTCATTACCCCAGCCATATGACCCACTTTTCCTTACGGCTACAGGTCAAGCCTTATCGCGAGTTGTTTTCCTTCATCACATGCGACTTGTCTACTACAAGATGGGAATGGACACTTCCCAGTATAGTGGCCATTCATTCCGTATAGGGGCAGCTACTTCAGTGGTGGCAGCCCGGCTGGAAAACCATATAATCAAAGTTCTAGGCCAGTGGTCTTCAGATTGTTACACAAGATACATTCGCACACCTCACAGTACTATCCAGGCAGAGGGCCATGGCCATGGATACAGATAGTAGTACACAGCGACCATGATCATCCTGCATTCAACATACAAGGACGGTCCTGCCATCCTGGGTGCGTTCTTCTGGTTCCAGTTCTACGCTACTGTGCTATGGGATGCAAGTGCTGTGCTTCCAGTTCCATAGCCGTTCATAGTATTCTATATTCATTACATGTGGAGTTCTGCACGCGTGTGATACCAGTGTGCATCGTGTGGCAATTGTGCATATGTTGTTTTCATTGCCATATGTGCTTTTGGTTTGTTTAATTCATGGAGGTGTTAGTGCATTCTCATGGTATTCTTCTACCTATTTCATGGATGTGATCATCTAGCTTCTCATCAGAGATGGATGTGGTATGGACACGCATGGAACCACTCCGAGACATTCACACCAGACTTGACATTTTCATATATCATAGACCTGTTGCAGTTCATGTGGCTTTGTCTTGACAAGCCAGAGTCTAGTTTTACAGTAGTAGTACTATTCTTGTAGTAATAACATGCTGTTCCTTGCCATTGTCGATTTATTCCTACATGTATGTATACTTTTCTTTTGCATTGTTGTTGATATGCTGCTGTTGTATAGACAAACATTTTTTCTCTTCATTGAACACTGAAGGCTTCCCCAACTTATTACATTCTTGGTGGACAACATCTGCTGCGCATATGTTCTCTTTGGGCATTCACTTCATTCAAATTCCGTTTATTCACCCAAGAATCTAATGTCAGCAATATATGGCGTATTCAAACTAAGCCCGTTGAGTGAAGTCCACACAGTTGCCGCTGTCATCCCAACCTTCGTTGGACAGCCAAGTCTTCGCTGGGCTCCTTCAGTTTCCCCCAAGGCAAACATTATAATTATAAATAAAAACTTAACTGGATCTGTGTTTTTGTTGTGTATAAATTGTTGCTTAAGTGCTTGCTTAGGCATGGTTTATACACAGCAATAGGTGACCCATTTGCTACCATTCCTGCAAAGAGTCCGCATTAATATGCGTGAGATATTAATACATCATGTGCCAGCCAATCAAAACAGTCCCAGCTGTCACGTGCAGCGTCTTTGTTCAGATACTCTTAGTTTGGAGCTGAGAGTGAGAGCACGCATAATTCTCTTGAAACCCGCCGCCATCTCCGCCTCAACGCCTTCAGTGTTCAATGGACACGGGAGTGTCTGTGCTACTGCATGATGCTTAACCTAAATAAAGCAGTCCCCCTAGGGCATTCACTTCATTCAAATTCCGTTTATTCACCCAAGAATCTAATGTCAGCAATATATGGCGTATTCAAACTAAACCCGTTGAGTGAAGTCCACACAGTTGCCACTGTCATCCCAACCTTCGTTGGACAGTCCAGTCTTCTCTGGGCTCCTTCAGTTTCTGCTGAAGAAACTTTACTCAAGGGTTATCCATAACATTCTGTCAGGGAGTTTCACAGACCAGCTGTGACCTCTGTACAACCACGTTGTGCCATTCAGTAACCGCTGAATCACTCACTGACAGAATGAACCAAAACAGTTTCATCGGTAGCAGCAGACAGTCCCCCCAGGCAAACATTATAATTATAAATAAAAACTTAACTGGATCTGTGTTTTTGTTGTGTATAAATCGTCAACGAGGTTGAAACAAGCTCAAAAAGTCATCATTGACAAATTTAATAATGACAATGCAATTGATACTACAATGTTTCGATCAGATACGATTAGTCCACGTGAAAAACTTAATATGGTGAGAAATTTTCTGACCGTGTTGAATTTACCAGATGTTGTTTCCGACGATTTATCAAAAACAACAATTGCAATATCAGGGCCAGACCTCGGGATTTATGTGGATACAATGATAAACGATAAAGATCAACTAACGAAATATAATGAGCTATTGAAAAACTGGACTAGTATATTTCCTGAAACACAAATTGGAACAAAGAAATTAACAACTGGAAATATCATAGAAAAAATTAAATTTATAAAGGATTTGGTGCTTCTTTAACACTGGATCATAAAAAACATACTGAGAGATCAGATTATACACTAACTTATCCTAATTGGCCAAAACCAGATTGCACTGATAATCAGCTGTGGATAAATTATAATAATAATTGTCAAGGATTTAATGGAGGAAATGATGTCATGATAATTGACGAACACTCTGCGATATTAAAATTTCATGCATGGAGTATCAACTTCTGGTTTAAAATATTTGATCCAGAGGCCTAATAACTGTTTTATCATGACATTAGAAATGGGAATTGTGTTATTTTTTTTTTTGGTTTTTATATGATTATAGCACAATTTTCCATAAACGATAGAAGACTCATAATGGCCAAATAACTGTTCTATCATGACATTATAGAAATGTGGATTCTCGCTATATCATATGATTATGACACTTTCCACATCAATGATGGAAGACCCCCCTCACATTTACATCTGCAATCTATGAACAATCATTTTGCCAGCACGTTCTTTATCTGTCAATGACCTGTGTAAAAATTCTTCAATGATTTTTTCTGGTAAAGACAGAAACTGGAAACTCCTCACAAAATTCTTTAAAAATCATTATTAATGAAAACATTGTTAAATTGGTTTCCAGATCAATGCAAGGAATAATCTCATCATTAACTACTTTAAATGTAGTTTTAGACTCCAGTGGCAGCAAACGACTAAAAG
Organism: Megalonaias nervosa; assembly: GCA_016617855.1. Lineage (NCBI taxonomy): Eukaryota > Metazoa > Mollusca > Bivalvia > Unionida > Unionidae > Megalonaias > Megalonaias nervosa. The sequence continues at coordinate 7,571 of JAECUM010050409.1, read as the reverse complement.
TAACATAGAAAAAATAAAATTAATTTATAAGGGATTTGGATCTTCCTTGACATGTGATAATAAAAATCATCCGATGAAGTCGGATTATACATTAAGTTATCCTGTGTGGCCCAAATCAGACTTTATCAATGATGATTGCTGAAGAAATTATTATCACGATGCTCAAGGGTTTTACGGTGGAAATGATATTACAATTACTGTTCAGCATGCTGAGATATTAAAATTTCATGTGTGTAGTATCAATGACTGGTTTGTTTGATCACAATACCAAACCATTAGAATGAGTAATATAGTTTTCTGTCTCATGTTTTGTGTTTGGCGAATCTACCTAAATTATATTATTATATGATTTAGGTAGATTCACCATCGACGATAGAAGACTCATAAAGGTCAAATAAATATTCTGTGTCATGCGAGGACCTCGTGTAAAATGAAACTGCATCGGGTATATGATCATTATACAGAATCTGCATAATTGTGTGATGTTTGTTGAATTTACCTAAATTATGTGATTTGTATACTTTCACCATCGATGATAGAGACTTCAGAAAGGTCAAATATCCTATCATTGATGTTTGGTGCTATCTGCTTGGAATTTTTTGCAGTCCTTGTCGCGTACGTTCTTCCAGAGAAAACAACGGTAACTGATTTGTGTCTATGACATCACAATCATATATTTTACCACCCATGGGAACTATAAGGAAATTATTTTCATTGAATTCTATAATCGTAATACTAGGTTCCATACAGAATATTATTATATATGAAAAATTAAATTATGTTTTGAGTTATTGTGAAATTTAGCACGATTCCTCAACAACAATAGAAGATCCAAAACAGGTAAATAATCCTTCTATGTCATAATAATGAAACTATAATTTTTATGAGAGACCCTCAGAATCAGTAATATCTCCTATTTTTGTGTTAATGGAATGTATATGTCCCAATTCCGCATCGCTGATAAAACACCCAGAACAAGTTAAAAGATGTTAAAAAGTCAGTTGTAAAGAATAATATTATGCACGATGATTGTTGTTCTGTTTTATTTGATGGTAAAAAACAATTCGCTGAAATGACTCTAATCAGATCTTATAAAAACAGATAGAGTTGTCAAACAAGGATTAAGTAATTTCGATGATAAACGTTACTGTGTTGATGGAATAAATACATTTGCATTGGATCATTACGGATCTAAATAATTCTCTTCTAATTTTCTTCTTAAATCATCCATTTGTTTAGATAAGAAATTTATCATATTAATTAATTTTTCTATCATGTCAATATAACAATCATCAACAATCATTTCTGGTAATCTTAACAATTAACCTCTTTCAAATTTAATTTTCTAGTAATTGTTATAACCGTCAATTTGGGTAATTGTTTCAGATTCAGATTATTTATTTCTGTAACAGTTATTCAGATTATTGCAGATGCAGATTATTTCAGCTTCACATTATTTATTTTTTCTTCAGAATCAGATTATTTCAGAATCAGATTATTTTTTTCTGTAAATCTGGTAAAACAATTATTACTTATCTGATAATGAGATGGCTGAAGTGGGATAAGTTATATTTAGTGACACCATCTGTAGATGATCAGAGATGTTATGAAGTGCTTGAAGATTTTAATGAAAACGCAGAATTGTTGGACGAGGATGATAATGATATCACTAATATTAATGAAGCCTCATGGCTGACACTATTTAGCAGCAGAGGAGGTGTAACCAAAAGTAGGTTGTCCAGGTGAGGAAACAAAACACGCGTGGAACGAAGGTCAAGAATGAAGTAATCTAATTGGTGGATGTTTATAGGGTTGTTGACTATTGAGACCATAAGTTTTGTTTTAATAAGTGTCAGTTTGAGCAAGTGGTCTGTTCACCTCCTCTGCTGCTCTCCTCCACAGATAAACTTGCCATGTATTTGCAGTTGGGAAACTATTTGTGTCCAAACGAAATATAGAGGGAAGAGTTCATCTTCAGGTTTTAGAATTTAGGTGTATAAATTAAAATCTTTATCAACTACAACGGTACACTAACACTAGCATGTGTTTTTTACTTGATCCTTTACTACTGCCAATTTAGCTATTGACGAACAATTTAACTATTGACATACATTTTTACTTGATCACTGATAGGATAGATGTGGCTTTGCAAAACTTAAATGTTTCCTTTTTACTTGGAAAATATATTTTACAGTACCTTGTTTGTCTACATTTCATGAATACTGGAATTGTATATGAAGTAATTGCAAATAAAAAATATCTTACACTGATTTAAACTCAGAGTGAAAACATTGTTCAAATTTATGTCATCAATAACTTTGGAGGTCATTTTTAATTTTGTTTAAACATCAAAAGTCAACTTTCTTTGTGAAGTTTAATATTTTAAAATCCCCAAATGGATTATATGTGTTTTAGAGATGGAATCAGTGTTGAGCAAGCAGACTACAGCCCCTTTTTGTTGTCAGAAAACAGAATCAATTGTTTGGTGCATTCTTCCCAAATCATTTTGAAAGGGATTAAACTAAAGTGTAACTGTGCTTATTATCAGCTGTCTTATTAAAATGATAATTAAAATAGTGCCATGCCAATCATCCATGAAATTTTTTCAGACTCAGTTGTATATTTATAATAATTATTCTTGTAACTAGTGTGACAAATAAACAGTCATGCAGTTTTTCAGAAAACATTTTTACACTAATACTGTAATAGTTTATTATCCTTTTAAACTGGTTCTTTAAATTATTATTCCTGTAACTAACATACAAACAGATTTTAAGAAGAATGTAATGTGACCTTTTAAGTATATAAGACTTTACTTTAGATTCAATTGTTAGAAAATATTTTTTTACAGTTGTCCTGTGTGGTTACAGGGCATTAGAATTGGGACCACTGTGTTCACTAACATGATTGTATGAAGTGATTAAAAGTGTATGAATACTAAGAATATTTCTGACTGAGGCATTCCAGCATGTATATAGGTTTTGGTTCTATATCTCATATTTTTATCTCCATGTAAATAATATATGAAACAAAAATATGTGATCCTGTTGGCACCATGTTGCCTGAACTGAGCTGGTACAGTTACTGTAAAACCCATATCAATCCATCAACATTAATTAAGTCAGTTTTTTAATTCAAATCCTAGACTTGTTCGTTGTTTTGGTAATGACAAACATTATTCATTTTAATAAACTGTAAAAATACATTTCTGAGTAAATATAGAGAAATCTCTAGGTGCACACTTAAAACAGACCCAATTCCATTTCCTAGCTAAAAATTTTCCAAGTCTACATTTCTGAGCTGTGTCCAAGCTAAAAAGGGACTAAGTTCTTATTTCTGAGGTTTTTCCAAGCCAAAAATAAACTTAAGTTCTCATATCCAAGGCTTTGTTCTAGGTATTTCCTAGGGTTTTTTAATGTACGAGATAATATCCGAGGTTTGCATATAAAACCTTGGACAAAATATCAGCATTGTCTGAGGTTTCCCAGGTTTTCCTAGGAAAACCATGGAAAAACCTTGGATATCCAAGGTTTTAGGTCAAAATTCCAAGTATAACCTCGGAAAATGTACAGCTGGGGAAGTACTGTTGCTCATTGATAATTTTTTCAGTGAAATTAAAGTGAAATTTCAGTCACATTTTCACTAGGGATGTCTCTATTTTCCCCATGTCCCTTTCCATTGTTTTTTGTTCCAGCTTTTCTTAGCAAAATAGCTCAGCTTTGTTCTTACTCTTTTACAAAGGTTGCAAGAAAGACTGGGGGAGGGGGGGGGTTAAATTGTGTGAGCCCAACAAGTTGTCATGCTATCCATCAATCTGTAGTGTACATTATCCTGTTAACAACAGTGGTAAGTTCCCTTAGCTTATGTTAGGCCATCAGTCTCCTACAGGCTTAAATAACTAAGAAATGCAATAATACAGGGTAATGTATTACTTGTTTTAAAATGTAGATTTTTTGGGGCATAAAACTAGTTGCAAATATGCATTACTGACCTGGTATTATCATCTAATTATCTCCTTCCTCTCCGTTTTAATGTCTGTTCAGTCTTGGTCAAAAGAAAGGAAAAATACTATTCCAATTTTTATATTGACTTAGGTATTAAAAACTGGGATCATATTCTATAATCTATATCTCCAATTACAGAGGAAATAAATACGTAAGACTGGAAACTAAAGCCCGGAAAAGATATAGCAATCAAATAATAGCAGATAAGTATTACATAATTATAATTAGTTTTAATTTTGCAAAAAACTATAATTTTTTAATGTGTCATGTTATGATGTCCATCTGTTCTCTATTTTCCTTTTGCATAATAACTTAGTTCTTCAACATTTACCATTCCTAAACTCTGTAAATAGGTGGCTTGTTGAGTAAAGAAGCAAGATTTTCAATGACATGAAGGCCAAAGATCAAAGTCATCATAATATAAAAGAAGAAAAATGGTTTCTGCATACAAATATTAGCTCCACATTACATACATGTACCAGACTTTGTGAATGGCTTGTAATTGGGTAAAGAAGATACCTATCACTTGTGGAGTTGAAATGTCAGAGGTCATGATCACAGTGAATGAAAGAAGAAAATGAGTTTGTATAATGGCCTCACTTTTGCTTCAGAACTTTGGACTCCTTTTATCACATGTTGGTACTGAATCTGAACAGAAACTTGGGAATCATATTCTTGTATTGTTAGAATACACTGTTCAAAGGTCTTACTTTCAGACCTTTTGAAGTTGACATCTTCAGTGTTTGATGTTTATGTAACAACTGGATGGTGACAGGAATGGACAAAGACTACAGTAATGAAAGTATGTTATCTGTCTTTGCAGGTTATTGGCCTCATTTGAGTGAAAAAGAGTTCGTGAGATTGAAAGTTCCTAATAGCACTAAAGGGAAGGCAAAGACTGATTTACAAGAAGAGATAAAACGGGTCTTGAAAAAAATATTTAAAAAAATAGTTGGGATCTGCATAAAGACTGTGGAAAAATGGAACTTTCATCATTATCTGAAGTGTTTTCTTTATGAAATTCAAGAATACTTCATAAGACAAGAAGGAAAGCCATGTCCAATTGAATGTGTGATCCTGCTTGTTGATGATGGATCAGACTACACAGCTGCACTTGAAATTATTGAAGAAAGTTTTAAATCAGAACAGGAACAAGGTCAGTAGTTACGCAGTATGATTACTTATTTAAATGATAAGTTGAGTATTTTGAACACTATTCCATTCATAGTTATAAAACGTGATTTATACATTCACTATGTGAACAAGTTGCAAAATAATTGTTAAGGTGACAATTATTTTTTTGTGATTTACAATGGCACTGCTTTATGCTTTGTTTTCTGTAATACCTGTTCATTCATCCTTAAGAAACTTAAGTTGACTGAATAAAAATGGTGTAGCCTACTGAACATGCTCCATTATTAGTCAAGCTGTTCTATTTAGGGCTGCAAAAAGCTAATTTGTCTTTGACCTTTCTATAGATTAGTGTGTATTTTGCAAGTCAGATCCATTTGAAGGAGTGACTTGTTGTCTGTGAGTCATAGTTGCATTTTGGAAAAATGAACAAGCCAAAATGGATGGGTAGATAAGGAGGAAAAATAAAGAAAACCAGTGTAAAATACAGTTTTATTATTGTATGGTATATGTCACAAATAAATTGAAAACTTATATTTTGTCCTTCTTCATGTCATAAAATCCATCAAAATTCGTAATGCTTGACATTTTAAATCCATTTATATGATAAATCCATGAAGTCTATTATTGGTCACATGCTGTTATAAAAATATTAGCCCACAATGATCTGATTAAGTATATCCTTTTAAATGGTAATTCCACACTTGTTACAAATAGACAGTGAAAGTCAAGTCCTCACTTATGTGATTCAGAGTATCCCATAAATTTCACTCTTATATCTGCTACAAAGCCCAAGAATTCACCTTCATCTGAATGAGCAAATACAGTTCTGAAATCCTCCATCGTCATCAATTGATTCTAAGTATTGTCCAACTCTGATTCCTTGTCACTGCTTTGGTGGCCTAAATGGTTAGAGTGTCTGCCTTGGATGCGGGAGGTTGCAGGTTTGAACCCTAGCCAAGTCATGTAAAAGACATACAAATGTTACTAGCAGTTTTCTCGCTTGGTGCTCAGCATTAAGAGGTTAGTATTTAGACTGGTTGGCCTGGTGTCAGGATAATGGGAGTAAGGGACATGATGCTACATATCTGTGGTGTGATGCCCTAGCACCAGACATCACTATAAATTGCCACACTGCAGACATCATAGTGATATGACTAAAATTATTAAAGCTACTTTAAGAATCTAAATCACACACACACACGATTCCTTTTGTTTACTGTCATATGTGGGATTGAACATGGGCTCAGTAAGTTACATTTTGATCATACAGTATGAAACCTGTTATAGGATGCAACAGAACAGTTGTTGAAGTGCAGCAAGATCACAGGGAGTTAAAAAACCATCCTTTCCATCATTTAGCACTGAACAAGTATCAGATGCATGGCTCAATCAAAGGGTTGTCACATTGGAAAACAAAGAGGGTGCTGAGGGATTAAGGTCACATTGACATAAGGAGTTGTGGGACTCTACTTGGTACTGAACAAGTGTCAGATTTGTGGCTCAATCAAGGGGTTGGTCACCTTGAACAAAAAGTCATTACTGCTTTTGCAAGCCCATGTGCACTGGTACATAACTTGGGAAATATCATTTTGAAACTAAATTGGTCTTTTGAAAAAGAAAATATAAAACAAATCAAAACTTTAATTGCATCAGACACTGTTTATACAAGAAAACAGATAGTAGTTTGGACGTAACATACTTGCTAATAAACAACCAAGGTAAGCAACACTGATAGACACTTCACTTTGCAGTGGATAATAATTAATTTACCAGTAATGTTTTCAATTTATTGCAATCCAAATAACTGTAGATACAAGTATTGTGTAATGAATACCATCATGAAAATGATAAAGAAAAGTGTATGCTATATGCATTTCTGAATGGCAATACAGTAGTGACATGAAAATTTAACAATATTTGAAATGACTGTATTGGTACATACTGCAAACATCTAATGTTTCCTATATTACTTGTAGATCTATCAAACTTTTGCATGTCATGCTTATAAGTTGACTCCGACTGTGCATGAATAAAAAAAAAATTTGTTAATAACTGTTGACTTGTAAGGACGTATATATGGTACTCATTTGCATTTCTTTTCAAGATTGCTGTGTAAAGTATATGTAGTCGTCTTTACTTTTCAGAAAAATGTTCTCTTAATATATTGATGAAACAAAGAAATTTGGCACAAAATAGAATTTATATAAAAGGACGAACATCATCAGCAAATAGTACAACAAGAATGACTAAACTCTGTCAGTTGGACTTGTCTGCAGTATTAACATCTGCAGTTACCAAACTTTGTGGAAGCTTGCACTTGAGGTAAAGATGAAGCCTGTCAAGTCAAAGAGTCTTACTGTAATGATTTGAAGTCTTGGAACACTTTAAGTCTTGGTACACCGTCAATTATTTTCAAAAGTAATTCTTTTTTTT
>JAECUM010050407.1:0-10616 GCA_016617855.1 Megalonaias nervosa | reverse complement strand
AAAAAAAAAAAAAAAAAAAAAAAAAAAAAAAAAAAAAAAAAAAAAAATGCCAGAATAAAATATTTTTTTTTTTACCCCCGTGATATAATCACGGATCATTATCCCTGACGTGTATCAGAAATGATGTTTAGCTGGCACAACGTTACAGGTGACACTATTAGTTTCGTCGTCAACGTCACTATAGTCACTTTCACTATGATTAGAGTCACACTCGTCCTTGTCTTCTAGCCAGTAACTCTTCCGCAACTTCGTTCAGTGACTCCGTCATCGACATAATATCTCTCAACTGTTTTATACGAGCGTGTACAATTCTTTTCGTTTCGTATTCGTGAGATAATTCTGACCTAACCTTTTCGATTGAACGTGAAAGAGGAACAAATAATTTCACTTGCGTATCCGTGATTGCTGCCAGCGATTGTAACATCGCCTGCTGGATCAACTTTATGAATCTATAATCAGAGGGCAGCGTATATCTATTTTCTGACTTTCGAAATTGTAACGATTCAAAATCACTCATTATTTTTTCAAGATCAAGCTCATCAGATATTTTTATACCGCTGTGTTGTAATTGCTTAATAGCAGCAATGATAGCATTAATATTTTCATGATTCATTATATAATAAATATTTGTTTAAATAAAAATATATTTCTTAATAAAAATAAAAATATATTTCTTAATAAAAACAAAAATATTTTAGAAAATCTGACTGAATTCGCAATTTTGATGGGTATATTACCCGTCAAATTTAGAGAATCTGATCAAAGTCACAATTTTGTTAGGCAACTTACCCATCAAATTTAGAGAATCTGACTGAATTCGCAATTTTGATGGGTATATTACCGGTCAAATTTAGAAAATCTGACTGAATTTCATAAAAAATAAAATTTTATTATAATAAAAATATTTCTGAATCAGATAAATATAAAAATATATTTATGAATTAATATTTATAAAAAATAAAAATATTTTAGAGAATCTGACTGAATTCGCAATTTTGATAGGTATATTACCCGTCAAATTTAGAAAATCTGATCAAAGTCACAATTTTGTTAGGTAACTTACCCGTCAAGTTTAGAAAATCTAATCAAAGTCACAATTTTGTTAGGTAACATGCCCATCAAATTTAGAAAATCTGACTGAATTTCATAAAAAATAAAATTTTATTATAATAAAAATATTTCTGAATCAGAATTAATATAATAATATTAATAAATAAATAATAATATTAATAATAAAAGTAAAAATATATTTCTGAATCAGATAAATATAAAAATATATTTCTGAATCAGATAAATATATATTTCTGAATCAGATAAAATAAAAATATATTTCTGAATTAATAAAGATAAAAATATATTTCTGAATCAGATAAAAATAAAAATATATTTCTGAATCAGATAAAAATCAAAATATAAATCTGAATCAGATAAATATAAAAATATATTTCTGAATTAATATATATAAAAATATATCTCTGAATCAGATAAATATAAAAGCATATTCCTGAATCAGATAAATATAAAAATATATTTCTGAATCAGATAAATATTAATAAAAATAAAAATATATTTCTGAATTAATAAAAATATATTTCTGAATAAAAATAAACAACAGCAATGGCGTTCGGTCTACCATTCCACTGGGGTTCCTTCTGCTGGTAAAGCCTTTACCAATAAGGTTCTAAGAGTCCTTGTAAGGCCTTTTATCATGGCCCACAGGCACTCTTTCATTGGTTAAGACCTGTCTTGTGGTCCGCAGGCACCTTATTGAGACTTTTTTGTCCGGCGGACATTCTTTCTGAATGTCCCTATGTAGGTACCCTTCAGTGAGGTCACAAGGTCACGAGCTCACTTCATCCTGTTGTTTATTTTTGAGGAAGTTCCGTACACCCCCCCAACAAACAAACCCCGGACGAGTGCAAAACGTACTCACCACGTTGTTCGACGCGGCGAGGGGAGGTATACTGGGGAACTTCCCCACTTATTAGGAAAATTGGCATCCCAGGGCCAAACCACCGACAGTGTCAGTTATGGGGAATCGAACCACGGGCCTCTGGTATGATAGTCAGAAGCGTTACCATTGGACCATGAGCTTTAGTTATAAATATACGTTTCAAAAATAATCATATAGTTACCTAGCCCCATGTCACCGGCGATAAGTATATACACGATTCTGTGATAAACAGATTCTGAATAAAATATAAAATAAATCGCGAAAATCTGCAATCTTATACATTTCTGAATTTGGTTAAAATACTATATTATCAACCCTTGATTTCATCAGGGCAGAACTATCTAGCAATGATGCATGGATCGATATGTTCAGTTCTATCTGCATGCTACAGTCTAGACAAAAAAATAAAATAAAATCGATAATGACCATATCTCACACGGCTTATGTAAAATCTACTATATCACGGAATTCAATATCATCTTGATAACGTCCAAGAATGAAATCCTTGACGTTGTCAAGGGGATTGAGATTTTTGTGCTTGATCATATAAATATGCAGATTTTTCAGACTTCAGTATTTGGTGGATTAGATATATAACTGAATAAATGTGTGCATGTATACGCAATAACAAAAGGGAGACAATTGCTTTATTACTCTATCAGCGATGACAGATTTATCTCCCTTCAACTTCTATCATCGTTGCGGAATCACCACATTCATTTATATTTATTATGAATATGTGGTGATTCCACAAACCCTGATACAAGGTTCATCTGACTATTCTGAATGTTCCTCGTCAAATATACTAAACCAGTTGTTGGCACTCCATATGTGGAATTTTAGCATCGCAGTATGATCATCAATAACAGTGATATCATTGCCACCATAAATCCTTGACAATCATTGTAGTAATTTCTCCAACGAGGATCATCGATAAAGTCTGATTTTGGCCACACAGGATAATTAAGTGTGTAATCTGATCTTAAATGTTAAGGTCGCTCCGAAACCCTTGTAAATCAGTTTGATTTTCTCAACGACATTTCCAACTGTTAATTTTTGTGTCCATATTCTTGTCTCAGGAAATATACTGGGCCACTTTTTCAGCAGATTATTGTATTTTGATAACTTATCTTTGTCCGTGATTAGATTCTTGACGCACGTTCTTAAATGTTGTCCTGATATCGGAATGCTATTATATGATAAATTATTAGGAACAATATCAGGCAAATTCAACACCTTCAGAAAATTTGTTATCGTGGTTAATTTCTCACGTGGGCTGATTTTATCCGAACGAAATATCTCAGCGTTGATCCCATCACCATTATTAAATTTATCGACAATTACTCGTTGAGCTCGTTTCAGCCGTGTTGAATTATTATATAATTGTTCAACTTGGTCCGCTGGTTACTTTCGCACATCACACTGGAACAAATGATTCAAGAATGATTTCTTTGCCTCATATGGTTCTAATTTTTCTTCGGGATTATATTTGTAGTATTTATCGATGTCATGGATTTCAGATTGCTTTATTCGATCACCGACGCTGATCTTCAAAAATTCATCTACGACAGGATTATTATTGATGTCTTCATTATTTGGTTATTTGATGTTATTTTTTCGTTTCCATGTCTCATAATCATCTACGGGAGTTTCAATAATCTCATAGCCGGTATTTTTCATCATCGTTATCAATCTCGGCGTGAAATATATTCTTGAATTATTCTCATCGATGATATCTTTGAGATATACAAATCCATACGCGGTTTGTAATTCACCAGCGTTAGGACATCTTGTTAATTTTGTTATGTCATCAATTAATCGTTCGCGATCAATAATGACCTTTTCCACATCCTCACGAGTAACAGGTAATTTACAATCGTGTTGTTTTCTTGTTGCCGAATAGTGTATTTCGTTAATACAGCGAAATCGATGAATCGCTTGTTTAGTCGCTTCAACGGATCATAATTCTTCCGAGAATACAAACATCGTAGTGAACCTTTCATCGGTGATGCTGACACCAGCTTCAAGAGTATGATTAGTTATAACGACGTCGACGTCATCGAATGCAGTATTGATACTACTGAAATCTAACTTCTTTTGTGCCGGATCAGTATCAGCGTGGTAGTATCTGACGCGGTATCCTAGGTGTTATAATTGTTTCGCTAAGTTCTCCACGGAATAATCTGTCCTGTGTTTATTATGCGTGAAGACTTCAATTTTATTTTTTGTAATCGTATTGCGGTTTAGTTGTTCTAGTAAATTCAGTAGATTACTTTTGTGTGATGTTTCAACGATGAATTTCTTTCCATGGTCGGGTTTATTATCGTTGATAATGAATTTCATCGTTGAATTTCTTTCCATGGTCGGGTTTATTATCGTTGATAATGAATTTCATCGTTGACCGTCCCATCTTGTCCCTGAACAATATCAAATCATCTTCGTCAGCATCAGCGTCGAGAACAATTAATCGTTTACACGCCGTCACTAATCCAGCGAATTTGTCCCAGCGTTCTCTGCTATGCTTCACTGATGCAAATTGCTGACGTCGTATTCCGCGCCATTCATCAACGATCAACACATCAGGAACACCTTTTATTCTGTGCAAACTCTCCCACTGAATAACAATAGGTCGTCGGTTATCAGGTTTAAATATAATATCACCAATAATATCAGCATATGATTCTATTCCACGATCCGATTTTACTTTTTCCGTAAATGTCTTGTGATAGCTAATAACAGTCACAGATTGATGATCTTTTAGTGAATTCCATGCTGCTTCTGATTTATTTGTTCCACATGCTGATCCATCAATGTAGTCCTCGTCGGGGATTATTTTACAACCAGGGCCACCCTTATGGGTTGGCAACGCAGTATACGAATAATCTGGATTCCGTTCTCTGAAATATCCTGGATGATGAAATTTGCGTCTCATCGATATGAGATATCTTAAATACTTTCCATCAATGATACGTTGTTCTGGAAAATTATCATCGATGATCTGTTGCATCACGGGATTGTTGGATTTTCCATCGATTATTCGTTGTATTTGTTCATCGACGGTATCACCATCAATCGGTATAGTTATTTGTTTTCCTGTGCTTCTAGGACAAACAGCAGAATAATAATCATCGTTGATGAATACAAAACAATTATCACATTTATCCTCTATGAATTCATGGACATAATTATATCCATGGCGACGATCACAGATCTTACAATGATGACCTGGTCTTCTTGATATCGTAGCTCTGTTTTGAGATACACTAACAACACCGATTAGTTCATCAGGTTCTCCTGTTAACGCTATTTTAATCCACTCAAGGTTCTCAGCCGAAATATTATCAAAACCAGTAATGATTTTGTTGTCGTCGTCGTTGATAACTTCAACGCTTGTATACCGAGGCTGAATCGAAGTTGGACAAACTAATAAATCAGATGCAGTGAAATTACCAATAGGATATATTAGTGTTTTACATGCTGTATGTTTTCCTGATTTGTACGATTTCGTTTTATTCAATCTGATGCTGTGAAGACCAGCCTGACGATCAATGTTCCAACCGGGATTCTTTTCATCTGCGGCGCGGTTTTTTAAATCCCGCTGCTGGTCAAATGTCACTGGTATTGATTTACAAAGAACATGATAACCACTATTTGTTTCAAACACGAATACACGATCACGAGAACAATCGCATAATTGCGAGAAGTAATCGATGATTTCATCGACGCTGATTTGCTTGTTACTTTGCTTTATTTCAGTTTCCCTGTGACGGTATGTTAATTTCTCAAGAATGAATTTTGTATCAAGATCAAATACAGGATACCTTGAACGAAATTTTGGAATTATTTCGGTGACCGATGATTGTCCGGTAAATTCATCGACGAAACGATTAAAATCTTCATCGGACACGAACACATGAAATCTATCGAAGGGTTGAATGATTATTCCTCGACATGATTTTTTATCGTTGATACCGTCTACAACAAAATTACTGATTGCGCGTTTTTTACTTGAATATCAAATAACGTCTTTGAACTCGTTGAGAAACATCGAATAATACTCGCGTAAATGCCAATAACCGTATTTAGCAATATCGGTTAATTCATTTTGTGGAGTCATTTCGGAAAGTTCATTTACGTAATCATGTGGACCATCAAAATTTTCCTCATCAAGAATGTCAAAATATTCATCCTCGGTTAATTCTACAGGTGACTCTAAAGTTGGAGTGTCAGATGTTGTCGGTGACGTTGTTGAATTATGCAGTGGACAATCACCGATTAAGCAGAATAAATCGCACTCATGATCACCAATTAAAATATCATTGTCATATATATATATATATATATATATATATATATATATATATATATATATATATATATATCTCACTGGTCATCATTATCTCTTCGTCGTTCATTTTTTTTCCCCATCATTATATAATAATATATCACACAGATTTTATATTCAATTGAAAAATTAATCATGTCTGTATTATATAGTAATGCCATTTCAAGTAGGAACCAACTATTGTCCGTGGATATTTCAAGGATCAACAAAAAAATGTGGCAAACGATGCCGCGGAGAATACTGCGGTTATCACAATCAAATGATCAGAAAAGGATCAGCAGGAATCGAACCGTGTTTAGGCTGTGGTAATGGAGTACGAGGTAAAATCAACCTTTGTACGAAATGTGGCGGAAATAATTATAGAACATTGCTGATTTATTACGAACAACGAAATTTAAAATATCAGCCTCATAAAGAAAAACCACCAACCGCAGAAGAATTCTTTTTGAACAGATACAAATATAATCTCCGTAGCTATGAGGGGAACGATGAGGACCGAATAGAACAACCTGAGGTCTCTATCATTTTTTAGTGGATCGGTACATATCATAATAATTATATAGAAAATGTACCGATCCACTAAAATTTCTAAGGAGTAATTATTTGGTCAATCTACTGCCTCTATCCCTGATAATTAGGGCTGTGGAAAGTGTACAATATCATAATAATTATATAGAAAATGTACACTTTCCACAACGATGAATGATAAACACTTTTACTCGACGATACTTGTTGGTGAGTTGTGCAATATTATTATTATTATTATTATTATAAAAAATGCACAACTCACCAAGTTTTTAAGCAAAAAACACAACAAATTAACCGTGTGGCCAAGATCAGACTTCATCGATGATGAGAAATTACTATAATGATTGTTATGGAGGATTTCATGGTGGCAGTGACATAATCGCTGTTGATGATCACACTGTGATGTTAAAATTCCACATATGGAGTGCCAACAACTGGTTTAGTATATTTGACGAGGAACATTCAGAATAGTCAGATGAACCTTGTATCAGGGTTTGTGGAATCACCACATATTCATAATAAATATAAATGAATGTGGTGATTCCGCAACGATGATAGAAGTCTCAGCCCTCATAAAGCCAGGGTGCTTTGCATCGAACACAATATAGATTCATATTACTTATTATTATGGATATAATTGACTTTTCGGCGACACGAAAACAGGAGCCAGTCAAACATCACCCAGCGCTACCGAATTCTATTAGAATGATAATAATTGGGTCATCTGGAAGTGGTAAGACGCAATTATTGCTTAATCTGATAATGAGATGGCTCAAATGGGATAAACTATATTTAGTAGCACCATCTGTAGATGATCAACGATGCTATGAAGTACCTAAAGATTTTAATGAAAATGCAAAATCGTTATATGAAGACAGTGATGGAGTCAGTGTTATTGATTTTATCACTGATATTGATGAAGCGCCATCTGTAGATGACCTGGATGGACGTATTAATAATTTAGTAGTGTACGACGATGTCATGCTGGACAAACAATCAAATCCAGATCGGATATTTTCTCGAGGTAGACATAAAAATACAGACGTGATTTATGTTACCCAGCGTTATACACAAATACCTAAAGTGATCAGAGACAACTGCAATATTTTGGTTGTATTTAACGGAGTTGATAATCATACGCAGCAGCAGAGAGGGTGGACTGACAAAAATGACGCGCACGAGCACATAAACGAACACGTACAGCATTTACAAACACAGGTGTCACGAACGAGTAATAGCGTAAATAATCCACGTAGAGAGAATCTCAATTCGGTTAAAGGTTCTGGTTTAGAGTTACTGACCCTATATTTTTGCCTCATTTAGTATGATTTTCATGTTTAAATATATTCGTTCGAACAATAATTTGTAGGGTTCACCCTCTTTGCTGCTCAATGAAAATTTTCGTCTCTTTTTATACAAATTTACGGCGTGTTATACGTTTAATTTTCATACCTTTTGTACGTTTAATTTTCATACCTTTTTCTATTCATTCAAATTAGCGTGCATAGATTAACTTAATAAAAGTGACTTTAATTTTAATTAACTGTGGACATCTTTTTTACGGCGACAAAGCTGTGTTGGTGTCTTTTTTAATTGCAGACATCAATAAATGATCGAGTGATTAGTTGGAATTACCATTAGCAATGTGCTAATTATTTTTCAGAAATGCATGAATTGGGGTCGACCTGTCCCATGACTGGGGTTGAAATGTCTTGGGGTCGAAATGTCTTGGGTATTTTCTCGGAGTCGAAATGTCTTGGGGTCGAAATGTCTTGTTTGAAAAAAACATGTAGGTCAAGCAAATGCCGTGGCTCATATCCTTTTCTCTACACAGAAGCTGTTATCTATGATGCATCTATACTGGTAGATATAGGTTTGATCATGAACACTCAGTAATTTAAAATTATTGAATTTTAAAAATCATGGTGTTTCATCAGTTTCCTATGAGAACTGAATTAGTACATTGAGTCCTTAAAAACAGTACAGTGAGACCTTACTGTGATAAGCAGTTGCTAACAAGCCAGCTGATTTCAAACTTAACTCAAAGCTAATGTAAATCAATTTACAGAGTTAGTTTTCATGTAAAAATTTTGTAAACACAAGGCTCGTGCTGATTAAGATCATGTCCTCTACATTGGGGTGTAAAAATAAGAAACTGTCCAGTGAGACCTAATTAGGGGAGTAAAATAGTATCTATGCACTGTCTTACCGTTGCGGCAACCAGGAAGGAAGAAATCCCAGTTTAGCATTGTACAGCGGTTGTTGTGTTACGCCTCGGCATAATAATTTGTCGCTTTTCTAATAGTAACGTCGTTGAAACATATTTTAACATGTTTTATTATGTGAAAATACACGCTGAAAGGTGTTACATGATAATTTGCTGAACATTTGGAGGGGACACTGCTGAAATCTTTCGACAAGTGGCACGGGTGGCCTGACCGTAGTCATGTTCCAGCTCAACAGAGCCATAAAACCAGGAAGTTTTGTGATTGGTGTCATGTTAATTCGGAGGATAATTGCTAGAACTAGTCCAGCATTGTGTCTGTCGGTAATAGATTCTTTTACAGTATATTTACTTTCAGGTTTTGCTAAATGTGGCTTTTTTTCGTGACATAAATAGCCACCAGGGTCAGACCATTTAATTTTCGGGCGGGTGGGGTGTAGTCCTACAATGTAAGACGTATCACATGTTACTTATGTCTTAGTTCTACGTCTTACTACCCAGATATGGGCCTTGTATAGTCAAGAGTGCTCCGATGTTGATTTGACATCAGAACGAGTAGTCAAAGTTTGAGGAATATCTTACACACTTGGCACTCTTCCACAAATTCATAAGTAATTAATATACTTCCTGTGCTGTTTTTATCCTGGTGGAATCAAAATCTGACACATGCAAATGGATGCATTTTCATATTCTGCTGACATACATTTGAATTTAGTGAAATGCGACGGAAGTTGAGGTATGCTGAAGTATGATCACAGGAGTCTGCAGTTTTATCAATAAAGCACGACGAAATTTCTGACAACATGAAATCACCTTATTGGTATTATAATTTAACACAAGGAATGCAAGCGTGACCACAACCTTCCACTCGATTTGACTTTTCTCACGCGTCTTTTATTGCTTCAGAATCGCAAGAAGACTGAAAAACTACACATATCCATTCAAAAAACAGTAACGTACCAACGCATAACTCTCGGACGACCATCGCATGAATCCAATCCGGCGAATTAACCTTTATTTTCACCATTATGGTCACAAACCCTGTAAAACAGAACTCATTGCAGGAAGTAGCCCATTTCTACCACGGGCTAAATAACGTCATGAAACTAATTTTACAACATAAAATGTTTAACTTGTTTTTTATTTGAGATTGTATCATTTGATAATTTTTGTATAAATTTACAGAACAGAAATATGTAGTTAAAGTTCGGATAGTACAAATAACGGTTGATGACGTCATCACATTTCAAATATTAAAGCCTAGACGGATGCTGGACGCGGAAGATTGAAAAATGTGCAAACTTAAACAGATAAATGGACTACGACATTAGCTTATCTTTGAAAATGATAGATAAGTGCTTTCCCAATTGAACGCACACAAGCCGGATGAGGGTGGCCTTGATTTCTGGAACCCGTGCATTATTTATCAGACTCTGTACCAACTGGGTCACAGTGGCACACACACGAGCGCGCGCGCACACACACACACACACGCGCGAGAGAGAGAGAGAGAGAGAGAGAGAGATAGATGATGCAGGTAACACAAAATACTAAAATTATCAGGA
>JAECUM010050406.1:0-17896 GCA_016617855.1 Megalonaias nervosa | reverse complement strand
AGATGCATACATTTTTTTAGCATTAAACAAATGTATATAAATATTTTAATTAGAATGAGCAAGATATGTCAGTTTGTGTTTTCTCTCATATATATGTACGTTACGAAGTATGATTATTTTCTTTGAAAGAATATCAAGTTAGTTCGTTTCAATTTAGTTTTTCTTTCCTAAAACCTATTCCTAAAACGTATCTTACATAGTATCTACTTATTGTTTGAAGAAAAAGAACTTGTTCAAACTTTTATTAAGTTGAGCCGAATTGCCTTTCGAGTTGGGCCGAATTGTCTTTGGGCTAAATTGACTATAATCCGGCACAAATGATACAACTTTCCCATCCCCTCACCCTATTCGATCCCACAGCCTGAACCCACTTTTTTCTGGTAAATAGGGTCTTTCGGAAAAAGAAAGAACCCTTTTCCCATCATCACTCTTTTGGTTACATCCATATGCAACACAGTGCACCATATTTGCTGTACAAGAGCACGATCGTAAGATATATCACATAGACATTTACGTGGGGAAATTGAACACTTGAAAGGCTAGGTTGGATAGAAGGGATAAATGTACGTCATATCCGTTTTTGGCACGCGGAAACTACCGATTGTTTACGGAGATTGCCGAATAATTTTTCATTTAAAAAAGTGGATTTTTAAGTCAATTAAACATTTTTATGGTGTGCATACATAACAAATGCGTTTTGTTTATGACCATAATAATATCACATGTTTGTACGATATAGGTGGCCGGTGACCTTTAAATAAAAAATAAGATTACTTAAAAAATAACCCCAAAATAATATATGCAACAACCAAACTTGGAATAAACAAACTGCAAAATGATAATTTTTCACAATAACTCCCACCCCTTCTGCAAAAGTTGCAAAGATAGATGTAAAATGTTTGCCTTTTACTAAGGCATGCATTGTTCTGCAAAAAAGCAATTAATTGTATTAACAACTTTATAAATTTGATGCATATAGTAACTGTAAAATATACTTTAATTGAAGATGAACACTTTAAATTGTAAATTCATTTATAGATAAGAAAGCTAGATTGTTCAATTGAAAGAAGAATAACTGTATAAAATGTAGATTGTTCAACTGAAAGAAGAATAACTGTATAAAATGGTGATAGGCTTAAATCTTTTTATTTGCAAACTGTCCATAGGACTTTCTGCTGGGTCAATACCAGCTTTCTATAGTTGGGCAAACTTTCCATGGAACTTTCTGCTGGGTCCATACCAGCTTTCTATAGTTGGGCAAACTATCCATAGGACTTTCTGCTGGGTCCATACCAGCTTTCTATAGTTGGACTCTAGAGTCAGAGCTTTCAGGTCTAAAAATTCGGCATGTGTACTGTGATGGTTCTTGAAGTGAGGCATGTGTACTGTGATGGTTCATGAAGCGAGGCATGTGTACTGTGATGGTTCGTGAAGTGAAGCATGTGTATTGTGATGGTTCATGAAGTGAGGCATGTGTACTGTGATGGTTCATGAAGTGAAGAATTTTGACATCTTTAAGTTTGTGAAACTTCATGATAGCATGAATAAGGGTACTTCAAACAGTCCATAACACACCTACTGCCTTCTTGTTCTGGATTTCAGTGACTCTGCCAACTGCTGACAACACACCTACTACCGTTAGGTTGTGGGTTTCAGTGACAACACACCTACTGCCTTCATGTTGTGGGTTTCAGTGACAACACACCTACAGCCTCCATGTTGTGGGTTTCAGTGACAATGCATCTAGTGCCTTCCTGTTGTGAGTTTCTTTGACAACACACCTACTGCCTTCGCATTGTAGGTTTCTGTGACTCTACAAACAGCCCTTAAAACATATGCCTTCGTGTTATAATTTTATGTAACTATACAAACAGCCCATAACACATCTGTTGTAGGTTTCTGTGATTCTGCAAACAGCCCACCTAATGTCTTTGTGTTGTGGGTCTCAACAACAACACACCTACTGCATTCATGTTGTGGGTTTCAGAGACTCTAACCTAAAACCTCTAATCCTGTAATCATCAGGTTTGTTCCATAGGATTTGAGTTAAAATGCAAACACCAACTCTCTTTGTGAAACTGCAGTGAACCTGACACAGTTGATCTTTGAATGACAAATCAATAAGTTTCTTTGTAACATCAGGAAAACATTCAAAAGGTTTGGTGAAGGTATGCTCAGCATAATTTAAGTTAATTATGTAGTTCACAGTGACCTTGAATACTTACCTGTTTAAATCAACTTTTTTGTCTGTCCTAAATGACCTGAAGTTTGAATTACTCTACTAATTAAGTTCCTTATAAATTTATTTAATTTTTCTACATTACTGATGAAAAGCAGTTCAGATGCACCAATACTACTTTATTTCTATTACACACTAACCTGAACACGAGATATAAAAAAATCTGCATGGATTGCACTGAACATTGTGGAATTTGAATTAAATATCTGGAAACTTTAGTGCAAGTGCCCTTTGCAGAACATAAAATCACACCTGTTTCTTTGTCATCTTACACAAAACCCAAGAGACTGAAATATACACAATTTTATTTTTTAAATCTATTCTTTAATTTTCCTAGAATATTTAATCCACATAACATTCATCACTAGTCAGCAAATCTCAAGGAAAAATATAAGAATAAAATCTTAATGATTTTCTCAGAGAATAAAACAGGATGCAGCTGACTGGCCTAATTAGTGATACATTACAGATGACTGGTCCAATTAATGATACATTACAGCAACCACAAAAATAAAGGCATAATATTTTTACTGAGCTTTCCAGATGAACTGAAAATAGTAACTTGCAAGATTTTGGAGTAATTAATACAGAGTCTCAGCATGGACAATAAACAAAAAGTATTCTTTACATTAATGAAAAATAACAATTATTCCTTTTGGTAACCCAATTTTATTTTACAAATCAGTCATACATCTCTGACAGTGTGTGAAGAGAAAAATGGATCATGCAACATTAAGTCAGGTGAACACTGTCACATCTCATCTATGACTAGACAGTCAGTCTGATTCTACATCAAGAAAATTGCTGATTTCCAGATGAGCAGTGAAAATTAAACTAGCTAAAATTACAATCCTTCCATTAAACTAGCTTTTGAATTGAAATGAGATATTTCTGACTTATTTTTATTTTAATGAGGTCTATATTCTTCTAAATATCTGCAACTAATATTATAAAAACAAAAACTAAGTTTTTCAATAATTTAACCTCTTTCTCCATGACGAAGATACAACCCCCCAATTATGTGTCAATGTGACACAGATGCCCAAGCCATTCAAGGGCAACAAACCAAGTCATGCAGGGGCAACAACTCTGCTGAATACTGTTAGAGAAAGATGAAAATTAAATTTGACCTATGTTTTTTTAAAATAAAATACTGACTTTAAAAAAATCGATGTCGACTGAACTGCTCAAAATCATGTGATCATTACATTACAACATCACTTAATATAAGGTCACATTTTACCTCAGTTTATCATAGCGCAAATTAGAGAGAAATTAGATGTAAAATTAAATTGTTGCAATGATTACTGGCCTTGCGGGCTTCCTGTTAATACAGATATCAACTCATTTAACTTGTCATCCTTAAAAACAGTCACTCATCAACATAAACTTTTTGGATGTACCTGACATGAGGAATTTATGATTTTCAAGAATAATAAGAAAAAGATCAACTGGGTCTATTCCAGAATTGAAATTTTGTGGGTAGGGGGAGAGAACCAACTTTTCCATTTGAAGAATGGGAGGAACTTTATTAAATACTGGAGGGATTTAAGAAAGAAATAATAGTGGAGTTTTTGAATATGATAAATAGTTTTTGCGCAATGAATTTCTGGTGCATTTTTTTTAGAAATTACCATCAATACTACAATCTGACATTCTAGAATAGACGCTGGGTTAGTAAGTAGCATGTTTTCAAACTGTTGACATAAACATCAGTTGCAAACAATATTTGATAAACAACTGATACAGGAAGGTTATATATGTCTGGCAATAATCATGATAAATTGATCAGTGAAACACGATTAATACAGTGCGTCAGAAAAATGATGAAGTTTTAACAAGCTGATGTATGGGTGTATTTTGTAAACTATAATGTATAGATAGTAAATTACAGTATTTACTTGACATACAAGTCGGACCCAAACACCACAGATCCTGATCTGCTGTTGTATCATGCAATAGCAGTTCAGGGTCTATGTTGTTTGTTCTACTGATTACTCTTAAAAATATGCAGAGACACAGATCTACTGGCACATTATCCAGTGGCAGATCTGGGTCTGTGCTGTTCGCAGCTGGAGCAACTTATATGTATATGTGTATACTGTACTCAGCTAGTTGGGACTATGTGCAAGACTGTCACGAAATGAAGATACTTGTATTCATATAATATTCCATTGGGCCACTTGCAAACAAATTTACTTACTTGATTTTGCTCTCATCAAATGATTACAAAGCACATTTACAATGAAAAAAATAAGTGTAGTCTGTTGACTGTCTCTTCATTCAGCACAGATTTCACTTTTCTTCAAATTTTGAATATTCGTAGTTATGCATGAACTCAGTTTTAAGTATTCTTGCAAATATCCCTGTGTATTATAGGAGGAATCCTGTTCTTCTTGTTGATTTTTTTCCACCATTCTTCAATAGTTCACAGACCAGCACTCTGGGGGAATGACAAGGCGTTACTCAAAAATGGAACTTTACATGGAAACATTGTGTATGACTGACTCTCACCTATCATGACATGCATATGATTGTAGTACACTCTCCTCATTCATGCCTTGATTCACCTGTGTTAACTGTTTACAAACTAATTTTTCTGTAAACAGGACAAAAACACTTTCAAATGCTATTCTTTGGACAATTTTCTCTTAAATGTCTTGGACTTATCAAAAACCTATCACACAGACGCCATTCTTTTTCAACATTCAGCATGCTTTGATTATAAAGCATTTTATTTCACAACTATGAAAGTGTATTGTGGCAATGATAGGTAACTCATGGAAGAGGCTGCAAAATGAGTCCAAAACATTACTTTGAACAGAGATTAGTGAAGGAAAACGAACAATCCACAATCCTCTGCAATGAGAGAGATTCACTGAAAGTAACACTATAGTTAATATTATTAGGGCTGGACAATCCTCGATACCAACTCATCCTTCAAGAAACACAAAGCAATTGGCATAAGTGGGCCTCACTTCACTCACCTGCTAACAGCTACATGTACCAAAAAAAGGAATTTTGGAGCAGATGGATAATCTGGGTTAGAAGGGTCTACCACTCCAGTCAGTTGTGAGAAGTTGACAAATTTTGTGGAAACCACTCCAGTCAGTTGTGAGAAGTTGACAATAGCAAATGCTGATGGATGATGAATGACACAAGACTGGTGCAGGGCCACACCAAAACCTCGCTTTGTTCATGAAAAAAAAAAAATACTAGAATCATTTCCAGTTACCAAAACAAAAAGGCTTTTTAAAATGAAAACAATTACCACTTACTGCAATCAATTACCATTTGGTACCAACTACGATGTATTGTAATCATGCTTTTAAATTCAAATGAAGAATAAATAGAACATCTAATATAAGGCTTTAAATGTTGTCTCCTGTTCTTACCAGAAGAAAGTTAATAATTTATTTTTTGCTTTAAATGTCTGAGAGATGACATAAATGTTTATTTCATACCACAATTTCATCTTACCAAATGAAAATATTATTCTTGATCATAAACACACACACACACACACACACAAAGAAGTATCAGTTTGATGTAAGCTGTTATTCCTTCTTGTCCACTGCTATTCTGCCCTGCAGCATTCTGACTTCAGGCTCATATAGGTCAAAGCAAAGTGTACCATTTTCATCAAAAAAGCTGGCAACAGATTTTTTTATTTCTTCAGATCTCGTTTTGTGTTTTGTAGCATCTTGCAAGGTCATGTGCAGCGTATATGTGTCATCATACCTGAAAGCATAAAGTGAGCATTAATATAAAGTTTTTAATGCATTTTAATTCTGAATAAAGTAAGCATTAATATAAAGTTTTTATGCATTTGAATTCTGAATAAAGTGAGCATTAATATATAATAAATAACATATACACCTCTCATTTGATAACTCATGCATAATGGGTTCCAGAAAACAGACCATATTATACGCATGGGTGTGCATCAGTGAGGGCCCTAAAAAATTATATAGGGAATGCCATCCTTGCTGGACATGGAGAAAAAAAATGGAGGGGCAAAATACTTGTTTTATATCCGTGTTAGGAATAATTGTCAATAAGAACTTTTTCTAATGAAGTTGTTCATTTATTTTGCATTAATTACCTTAATATTCAAGATGCCCAACCACTGAAAGACCAATAACATTACTCCTGGAGGTTTCAGCAAAAACCATTATGTGTACACAAAAACATTCTTGTTGATTCAAAAACTAAGGAAATTTATTTCGTGAAACAACCTTCAACATTGAAACTCAACATTTTTGTAATTGCCATATTAGTAAAATATTGTTGCCATAATTTTGTTGAAAGTAATAGCAAAACTTCTCATAATTGAGGAAATCTCCAAGTGCCAATTCAGGAATTTTAAGCTCACTACAAAATCTCGAAATCGCTTCTCCACACTGAACCATATCTGTGAAACAAAGCTTTTTATTCACCAAACACTCATTTTCCTTTAGTTGCCTTGATATATTTGATCACATTTGTGAATGAGCAGGCTGATTTAAGGCAGTTTAATTATATTATGTAATGATATTTATAACTGTTCGATTAATCAACTGAAATGAGTTGATCTGACACATGACAGTGACTGCTAGCTCATATACAGGTATGGTTTGCATGCCTTTGGCTTCTCGTTTATTATAACTGCTTTAGTTGATTTCATACAAAAGATTAATTAACGTGAGAATACAAAGCGGGTCTGCTTTTAAATGAGTGTAACAATATAACAAATACTTCTGTAAGGTGGAGATCAAAGCATGGTCAGCAACGAAACAGGGCCTCACTGAAACACCCACAGGCATAGCTATGATGGTAGATTTCCATTTTTCACAAGAGGCATATTGGATTTATGATGATGACGATGAAACCAAGTTGAATGATAGAACTAAAATATGAATTACTCTTGAAAAAACTTATTTTTAATTGGTATTTATTTCACAGAGTGGTTTTCAAAGGTCCAAATTTGGTCAAATACTGCTATTTACAGTGTACTAAGAATACTGTTTGGAATTTTGAGTTGAGAAAGTTTTGGAAAGTTGAGAATTTCATGATGTTGATTTAAATTTCCAGGTACTAACCACCATTTTGAATGATACAAGTGAAATATCAAGGTTTCATTTACCAACTTTAATCACAATTTTCTTCATGTTTAACAAATAGGTGCCAAATTTTGGGATATTTTACAGTAAAAACACCCATGGGATCCATAACTGAACCCATGTTATGTGCAGGTTCACGAGTTATACAGGAACAAGTTAAAAAGGGATTGGTGTACAAGCATATAAATGACTGACTTTTTCAAACTAGTTGCAATACAACTATTCCATCTAAGCATTTACTACTCAAAATTTCCTGTCACCCAATGAACCGAGATAATAAATGACATCAATGTAGTATAATGCAGTTATAAATGACTGGACTGGTTCCAGCTATACATGTACCATAATGCAATTATTAATGATTCTTACATGATGAGACTGGTTTTGGCTATACATGTACTAAAATGTAGTTATAAATTATTCTTACATGATTGGACTGGATTCGGCCATACACAAACCATAATGTAGTTAAAAAATTTTTCTTATATGAGTGGACTGGTTCCGGCTATACATGTACCATATTGCAGTTATAAATGATTTTTACATGACTGGACTGGTTCTGGCTACTGTGACTCAGTCAGCTTTTGTTATGTCAGCTGTACTCATCTATTGGAAATTCAGGTGGTCCATAGGTACATGATTTTTGTATGTCTTTAAAAGATTCATTTTTTGAGGTATTTGGTATTTTAATACAAGTACCTAGTGTCTGATAGTGTAAAAGCAATACAGGGTTTGCTCTCTCAGGGTTTCCCTTAAATTGGCATTTCATGGAGCCCAAAGGACCCCCACATTTGAATTTTATAGGGTCCTTACAAGATGTTAAAGGGCCTCACTTTATAGCTTCTATAGTAAGTTGTGTGTCTATGAGAGTGTGAAAGAGAGAGAGGTCTCACTAGAATTTTGGTGAAAATAGGAGTTCCACCAGCAAGAGTTGCAGTCCCCTCTCACAAGCGTGTTGTGTATAAATAAAGTGGATAAATATCCATCATAATGCCAGGAATAAAGAGTCACATTACCTTGTCAATTTTACTAACTTGTAATTATTTAAATATTTATGTATTAAAATTGATATCCCATCAGTCAACTTGGGAACACAATGCACAAGGCCATTCTTAAGACAGTAATAAGTCATGCCCTCCAAAACAAAAATATCGGGCGAGACATCTTAATTACAGAACTGGATGATCGTGAATTTAATTTTACATTTTTTGCAATGAGCATTCATTTGCTCAATCCCGAGTGCTGAATTACATTATTCTCATTCTTCTTTTAAAGTTTGTAAAACCATGTTGATTTGTCCTTTTTTCTGATTTGACATGTTTTGAAGTTTGCAAAGAGCCATCTGCTCTAACATTTCTCATCGTATAGTATCCACAAGTCACACTGTAAAGTGTCTTGCTTATAATCTGGTGCCATTTTCTATAAAACCATAGACTGGTCTACTACCCAATTTTATTAAGAATATATTGAATCTGTGAGGCTAAGTTCAAACTGACGAAACCTGTCTGTCTTCTTGGAAATAAAATGGGTGATATACAGTTGCCATAAATAGAAAACAAGGAACATTCTTACGCAGCAGTGATGTTTTTAAAGCAGATTCCCAAATTTATACAAGTGGAATTAAAGAAATGAAACTAAAAATGATAAGACAACTTTTGACTGATTTTTATTTATTTTATTTTTCGATTTACTAAAAAACAGCATAATCCATTTATTGGAGAAAATAAAACATAATTTGTTGAAAAAAAAGGCATAATGATTACGACAAAAGCATAATGGCTGGCATGTATGCGCTTAACGCCCAAAATACTTATTCAAATTTGTAAACAACATTTATACGTATCCAAATTTACAAATGGCATTTTGTCCCAAGTCTTGATGTAAAAGCAACAAACTGTAGTAATATTTTTTATCGTAGGGTTTATCTTCTAATTTAATTTGAATCCTTAGCACGCCATCCTTTCAAGATCATGAGTACTATTACTTATTCGGCTACACTCGGAAATGAACACAATGCATAATTAATGGGCATGACCTCAACAGACAGCACAGAAAATTCTTGAGACCTCTGTTTGTGAAGCCTCGACCTTTTCTGAAGCTGTAAATCGACTTGGTCAGCAATTTTTATTGTGTCCTACCTGACTCTTAGGCTGGGGGTTTTATGCATGATTTTTAATTTTACTGTGTCAGGGACACACATCTGTGCGTTATTGGAAGCCCTGTCTCTAAAAATGTTTGCTGGAACACAAGGACAATGCTGGAGTACTAGAGCTTTTATGTACATTAAAGATACAGCACTGATGCAGGAAATTACATAAAATTTACTTGTATTTTATATGTGCCTGGAATATTATGAACTTTTTAAGGTGCAGCTGTCTTTCAATCCTATGAAAGTGACAAGATTTTCCATTACTACAAAAGAATCTATATGAACTGCGCATAAAAAACAAAGCAATAAAAACACACACACACACGTTTTTTTGTATATAACAAGAAAGCAAGAATATCAATGCTCAGACCTTTATCAATGAAAACTTTAAAATGAGCAACCTTCAACCAAATGTTGAAAGGATAAGCAAGTGTGTTGCAGAATGAATAGTTAGACTTACAATGATTCATCCCTGGCACGAATAAATTAGACTTGTAATGATTCATCCCTAGCATGAATAGCTCAGACTTATAATGATTCATCCCGATCATGAATAAATTAGACTTATAATGATTCATCCCTAGCATGAATAAATTAGACTTAAAATGATTCATCCCGATCATGAATAAATTAAAGTCTTATAATGATTCATCCCTAGAATAAATAGCTTAGACTTAAAATGATTCATCCCTGGCATGAATAGAAGCTATTAAGAGATTTAGTAAAATATGAAGAACTTTAATCCCCCAAAATTAATGCAAAATGTTCTCTGTGACATTGACACCAAGGTCAAAAGTATGAATAAACATGTTGCAGAATGTAGCTTCATAATGATTCATTCAAAGTATGAACAAAGGTCACAAGTGTGTCACAGAATGAACGGATATATCTTCATAATGGTTCATGCCAGGAATGATGACAATCCATCAAACTGTTTAGGAAATATAAGCAAATTTAAAACTTTAAGCAAACCTTTAACAATCGGTTTGACAACAATAATTCAATCAGCACCAGGAAAATTTTGTCTCACCAATGTCATCCCAACAAAAATGAATTCTGTAGCTAAAAATGAATAACAAGCATGTCCACATTTATAAAGTCAGTCACATGAAGGTATTATCAATTAACTAGTAGTACTCAGTACTTGATTAATTAACCATTATCTCCCCAATCATATCCTCACAACTTTTACCTTCAATCCCCTATTTATCTCTAGATACAAGTAATATTATAGATTTTTACCTCATACTTTAAGAAATACTGTAGGTTTTTATCAATATTTCAGTTTATGTACAATTTTATCCATACTGCAAAGTCGTCAATTTGCCTGTAATCATGAGCTGAGACCATCCTATTCACAGGCTGATTGTTCTATGTTGGTTTCTTACACTCACTGCTTTGATTGTTCTATGTTGGTTTCTTACTCTCACTGCTTACCGTACCCATGAAATCAACAAAAATGAACACCAGATCATAAATGTTCAAGTAAATCCATACAATGTAAGTACAAGTCATTATGAAAATCAAATACCAACTTCATCTTCCATTTTGGGATCTTTTAGCTCAGCATTTCTTTGGAAAATATCTAGAGGAAACAAAAAAAGAATGAAAAGGATAAATATTTTGTCAGCAGTTTTAACTTACTTCTTCAGTGCAGATGACAAGCTCCATACATTGGGTGGGTCGATACCAGCCTTGTCTTTCTGAAGACAGACTAGGAAAATTCCCTTCTCCTTGTATGTAGTGTACAGGGTCAGAACCCCCATCAGCACAAAATAGCTGTTACAGATTAAGGATGAAAATGTCCATGAAAAATTCAATTACTGCAATAGTATTGTATTTGCAAAGTAAAAAGGTTGAGGATTTAGCTTCAAAAATACATTCCATCTAGCCATATGTAAAAAATACATTTTATGAAACCAAATACATTACATCCAAACATGTTTAAGAATATATTTTATAAAACCAAATCGTTTCTTATCTCAAGATATAGGTATTTCTTATATCTTTTCTACCATTTTACCATAAAACTGAGCCTGAATTGATAGAACAATTGCTATAATGGCAAATGATCTTTTGAGGACACATACATACACATTCAAACATGACGATTACATTTCATGTCTACTTAAACTTTCTTTGCTACCTCCAAATCTGGCCCATCTGGACAGATGGAAAACATGCTTCAGTGTGAGCCTATGTGTGTGTGTTATATATATATATACACCACTCCCTCGATAACTTGAGCCCTGATAACTCGCAAACCTGCTCATAACACGGGGTCAGGCATGGATCCCATTTTTTAAACCAGAAAATCCCCCAAAAATTGATCCCTATTTATTGAACTTGAAGAAAATCACAATAAAAATTAGTAACGGAAACTTTGATTTATTGCTCGTTTTATCACTGAAATTGGTAGATAGGACCTGAAATTTTAATAACATTATGAAATATCAAATTTAAAAGTAAGTCATACAATTTTTTACATTTTCTTTCCAAATGGTCGTACACCACAATTAACAATGTATAATGAAATTTCAATCAATGAAAATGTCAATTACACCGAGTGGAGGTAGTACTTTAACAAATAAATACCAATTAAATAATTTTTTTATCAACTGAAATTTATGTTCCTGTTCTATCTTTTAGTTCCTTTCAAATGTAATCATCATAAATGCAAGGTGTCCTCTTGTAATTAAACGTAAAATGTGTCAATCTACTGTAACAGCTATGTCCATGAGTGTTTCGCTGAGAATCTAATTATGTGCCGACTGTGTTTTCTTAACTGACTTGCAAAGTATTTGTTGTATTGTTGCACTGAATTAAAAGCTGGCCTCCTTTGTATTATCACATTAATTATGTCTTTTGAATCAAATAAAGGAGATGGAATAAAAGAAAAGTTAAAAGGCACGAAAATCCTACAAACTCAAAATCTAGCGGCCCTGGTCGTATATCGGGTGAACTCACTTCAATTTGATCACTCACTGTTATAAATGTTATTGTATATGTAACATAAACTACCTTAAATTAACCAACTCATTGGTAACTGTGATCAAAGAGAGCAACGCAAGCAAGCGAAATGAATACTTTGTAAAATAAAGAACTTGGTTTCACAGATACGGACCATTGTGGGCAAGTGAGTTTCAGAGAATTCTTGAACTGGCATTTAGAGATATCCTCAAGGATGATAAAAAGTTTCATTATTACTTCCAATGAAATCATGACATCAATAGTGTACTAATTGAACAATACAAAAATGATATTCAATGTAGACGATTGTCTCACGAAATAAATTTCGATTGTTTTGGAAAAAAAAGGAATCTTGTTTGATGGTGTATCGACTTTTGACTCCCAATTTGGCAGGATACTATTAAATACCACTCCGGGAACCAGACTCATCAAGAAAACAAAAAACAGTGACGTAATACACAGATGTTTTCGCGTACATGTGATGGTTGTTGAAACCAGTTGGAACGATCTTTCACATGCTGGACATTTTGAAAATAAATGTCATTAAACAGAATAATGAATAACTTCATTAGAAAAAGCGTGTTATTAAAAAATTATTATCGACAAGATTGTAAAATGAGCATTCAGTCATTAAATGGCCCAGTTCCCTAACCCGACCCCCACCCACTTCGAATCCGATGTTTTCTCGATGTCTAAGTGAATTTTTTCAACTTTTGGAGGTCCCTTGGTAACTCGCACCCTCGCTTATAGTGCGGTCTATGTTTGTGGACCCCGTTGTGCACGAGTTATCGAGGGAGAGGTGTGTGTGAAGCAACTCTTACAGGTTAACTTCCCTATCTACCCACTTGGTGGCTATTGTTATACCTGGTTTAAACCAGTTTTTGTTTATTTATTTGAGTGTAACCAAGAAGGATGTTCACATTGTGGGGAAGGGTGGGAAGGGTTTTTAATAATTTTATCAGGTAAGTATTACAGGACAAACATAATTTACTTTAAAAAAATTGATTTCCTGGGAAATACATTACCTGATGATGTTACATTAGGAGAATAAATAAGAGGAGGAGGAAATGCTGAGCATTTTACCTCTACCTGTGTCCCCCCTCCCCCTCTACTAATGAATGAAATTGTTTTAATATTAGTTTAGCATTCTGGGAGACAGTATGATGAGATCCATATGGGATTCTGCACTTAATTATGGTGTCGCCTTAAAGTTTTTCCTGGTGAATCCAGCAAAAGTGGCCAATACTGCCTGGCTACAAGGTTGTGCTGTCATAAACAGGGGTGTGGTTACTATCTGGCCTGATAAGGTTATGCTGTCATAAACAGGGGTGTGGTTACTATCTGGGCTGATAAGGTTATGCTGTCATAAACAGGGGTGTGGTTACTATCTGGCCCGATAAGGTTATGCTGTCATAAACAGGGGTGTGGTTACTATCTGGCCCAATAAGGTTGTGCTGCCATAAACAGGGGTGTGGTTACTATCTGGCCTGATAAGGTTATGCTGTCATAAACAGGGGTGTGGTTACTATCTGGCCCGATAAGGTTATGCCGTCATAAACAGGGGTGTGGTTACTATCTGGCCCGATAAGGTTCTCCTCCACAAGGCTATATCCTGGAGACAGAAACTGAAGAAAGCATGAGATCCTACTAACACCACTATGTCTTGAATGGAGAAGTTATGTTTGATTTCCAGGATCTTGGAAACTGCACGTATTTTGTATGAGATATACATGATCCTGAGAGGGGTCAATGTACACTATAACTCCCTTTAACCAAGTGACTAGCACTTGCCGTGTCATGTCTTCCTTTACAGACTTGAGAAGTAGAAAAACCCTGGTACAACCACTGCAGATGTTTTCTGTAAGCTTCAGATAATGTCTGTATACTTCAGACAATATTTTAGAATAAGTGTGTGGTCTCGGCACTTTTTCTCTCAATGTATCAGTCAAGGAGTAAGGGTGAATAGTATTTGTTGATTTCCCAGTGACAGCAACCCGTTTATGGCAATGAAACCAGGGTATATCATTAGGACAATTGATCTATCTGAATGAAGCTGCATACAGTTCAGGGTTACTGAGAGCATGGTTTACACAGAAATTTCAAGGACTTTATTAAATGACTTGTAAGGCTTTCTCGCTACTTTTTAAGGCCATATCACTCATGCTAAGGCTTTATCACTCATATTTAAGGCCATATCACTCATGCTAAGGCTTTCTCACTCATATTTAAGGCCATATCACTCATGCTAAGGCATTCTCACTAATTTTTAAGACCATATCGCTCATGCTAAGGCTTTCTCACTAATTTTTAAGGCCATATCACTCATGTTAAGGCTTTCTCACTAATTTTTAAGGCCATACCACTCATGCTAAGGCTTTCTCACTAATTTTTAAGGCCATATCACTCATGCTAAGGCTTTCTCACTAATTTTTAAGGCCATATCACTCATGCTAAGGCTTTATCACTCATATTTACGGCCATATCACTCATGCTAAGGCTTTATCACTCATTTTTAAGGCCCCATTAAACCTATTAATCTCACCTCTTTTCCGATGTTTTCAACACTGCACAATACATAATTAAGAAGTCTTTCTCTTACCAAATGAAAACTGGTCAGCAATGTTGCATTCAGGAAACAATAAAGATTTGTGTTGTTTTCATTTATTAGACTTAAGGGTCACAATTGTTTGTACTGTCCACATAACTTCAGGTTTCAGTCCATAATTTTTTTTTTTAAAAGCCTTGTATGCCGCTGGAAGAGGCATAATGTCCCAGCTAGCTGGTGGAAGTCATGGGGTTAAATGTACACAATTGCCGCTGGAAAAGGCATAATGTCCCAGCTTGTTGGTGGAAGTGGTGGGGTTAAATGTACACAATTTCCACTGGAAGAGGCATAATGTCCCAGCTAGCTGGTGGAAGTGTTTGGGTTAAATGAACACAATTGCCACTGTATTATTTGTTACCAATTTACACTTAGCCACATTTAAGTTTAGTTTCTGTTGGCACTGAACAGGATTCTATTTTCATAATGAAGACATTTCCAAAGGTTTGTGATTCCAAAGATTTCAGCGTTTTGTGCTTCTCACTCATTTCTGCACTTTCACCCATTTTTCCCAAGATCTACATTCTTACAACAGCACACACAGTACACCTTGTACCTATCATCCTATACTTCTCTGAACCAACTGTAGTCAGACAACCACTTCTCAATGAACATGCTTTCCAGGCATGAGGAAGTAAAATAAATCTAATCGATTCATGTTGGCCATTTATATTATTAATTGGAAAATTGTTTGATCTTTTCAGAATTTGTTTATTTTTCATTGACCAATTGGAACATCTGTATTGCAAATTAGAAAATTGCTTGGTCTTTTCCCTCATGTGGGAATTTTTATTCACAACTAAATGGAACATCACTCTGCTGCTTTGAAAAAGTAACGGCAACAGCAACTGGATATGTATAATGTGAGCTCCAATTAAAAGTCTGGATATAGTGGTAACCATGCGATGCTAGCACTTGGCGCATTTCAACAAAATTGGTGCGTGTTATTTTTATATTTCAGACCAAAAACTCACTGATTTCATTATGTAGAAGGAAGCTCTGATTATGTTGAGTTTATGGGCTTTTCAAGGCTGTGAAAACCATGGGAAAGAGCATGTAGCTCAATGACTGCAGGTTGAGGTAAGTGCCTTCAGAAATAAGTCTTGTTTGAAAGCTGACTGATGGATGTGGATAACAGGTGCTTGACTGCTGCTGTTGTTGTTGTACGGTTTAACACCATTTTTCAGCACAAGATAGGCTATACATGGTGGCCAGTATAAATGGTGGAGGAAGAACCCTAGAAAACCCTGGAAAGAACCACCAAACCACAAGAAGCTACTGGCAAGCTTTCTCATGTACCCACATTGGCAGAGCCCAGGACTCAAACCCACACAGACAGAGGTGAGATGGCAGTGCTTGGACTTGAACAAGTCAATCTATGTAAACACACAGTGGAGATTAAATTTTTGGAATAATCTGAGTGAACATTGTCTGGATAGATCAAAATTGGACATCAAGTCGGAAAGGACTTTGTTGTTCCACTTCGCTGCAAAGATATCTATCATAGGGCACAAACTAGACATAAAGTGAAAGGATGGGGAGACCACTCTGTGTGAAGCAGTTGTCCTCTCCTTGACAATGATTCAGCTAAAACATTCAGCTGTCCTGGAATCTGGCAGACCTAAATATTTATCTGGTATTGGGCACCCTACCAAAGGTAATCCCATATCATGACACAAATGTCAGGCAATTTCATCACTCCCAGTTTCAGGTGGTAAATGACCGCTACTGATTGTCAGACAATATTAGGACTGTGCAAGTGTTGTACCAAATTGCTGTATGTACTAAGGATGACTTTTCAGAAGACTGATATGAAGAGCCATCTCTTGACATGATGACTTGCCAATGACTGTCGTAAAATCAGATAGCAAGTGGGCTCCTCAACCCAACAGACTGGCATCTGTACAAATCAATATTATTGGTTGTGGGTTTTCAAGGGTATTCCAGCTGTTAGCCACTTCCTGTCCTGCCACGGTGAAGTAAGTTTTTGATGTATTCTGATATAGATGGCCAGTGAAAGGTCACCATTGGGACAGAAGGGGTATTTGTAATGAGTGCATATACTGGGATCCAAGGTGTAAAAAATCTGCTGATGCATTGAACAGGTCATGGAATTGAAAAAACTCCCTTGCTAAGATAAACATTTTATTTGCAATTCTCTAGTGAAGAATATTATATTAACTGCCTCATTACCTGACTTAGTGTCCTTGGTTAGTTTCTGCTTTGGTGGTAAGAAGGCCTGGAAGCAGTCATGGCTGGGATTCAGGCAGCCATATCATTAAGGTCATGAATAGAGGTTCTCACCACATCATGGCTAATGCCCCGATGGTCTCTCACAAGATGGATTTATATGATATGCACTCTTCCTGTCTAAAGTACCACCATGCAGTGGCACTGTACAGCCTTATTTTCGGTTTGAGTTGAATTGAGAGGACAGAAAACAGGATGCACAAGAATTGCCACTATATCAATTCCATGTTCTTACTTTCAGTCTCAACACAAGCCCTTGGGCCTTCACAATGTATGCCCATGGGCATACATTTATTTGAAGGGTTTATCTTCCAAAAGTTTTGTACGATTCTTTACTTTTACATTTATAGAACTTTACTTTTATTTGATATCATATAGCCATGTCTGTGCCAAGATGATAATGCATTCATACACACTAGATAACACATGCTTGCACAACTGATCTAATAAAAAATGTAGTGTTCAAAAGTATAGCCAATCAGATGCAAGACAACCTTATTAACATCTTATAAACATCGCCTTTGGTCACATGAGCTAAAACCAAATGGATACCTGAATGCAGTACGAGTTGTATCAATTCTGCA
>JAECUM010050404.1:0-29778 GCA_016617855.1 Megalonaias nervosa | reverse complement strand
ATATATATATATATATATATACACACTAAATGCATACTTTCAAAGCAATAAAGCATGGAAATCAGTTATCAGGATAGCAGTTAAAAGTTTCAGATTTCATGAGAAAAATTAAAAGTCATACAATGAACAGAGTTCCAGATTGATATAAAAGATTTTGATAAGCATGATATTTTTTTCTGCAGTGAAACACACACACACACACACACATATAATTTCAGATGCCTACAATAGAGAACACTGTTCTATCAGTAAGGATAAATTGGTCGATCATCAGAGATCTGCTCAAATAAAGGCAATGGAGCAGAACATTTCTCCTGATGAAGCTAGAAGCAACCTAAAGATGCCACTGCAGAGGATGAAAGGTATTGAAATTTAATGTGAGCTTTTTAATATACATGGTTATCAGTTGTTTTGGTTTTGCAAATATTGCACTTTTGTTGGTATTGAAATACTTGTTTTCAAGTTTGGAGTCCAATTGTTTCTATTCATTGTTGGGTCTTTACCTTCCACCCCTGTAGGAATAGCAAAATCACCAAAAAAATGTCTAACAAACAAGAGTGAGCTAACATTATATATGCTGGTATTATTTTAATACAGTCCTGCTCAACACAGTTTTTGGAGTCCTGTAGCAGTCGTCTGCACCCAACCATCTGTGCATCAATTTATGTGTCATCAACTTAGCTTTTGTGCAATAACTCTACACAGAATGTTGAATTTTAACAGATTTAGCAGGCTCATACAAGCTTGATTTCCTGTATTGAACAACATAATTTACAGGAGTTGTGAATCCTGTCCAGTATTGTTAGCTTCTGAAGTTGACCGTCATCAAATGTCTGATTTCAACCAATGTTAGCATCTGTAACTCACCTTACCAAGGGTTGATGTATTTAAACAAAATATGATATTCAACATTTTATTGATGAGACCTTAAGCAAGTTTGATTTCCATCATTCCACAAAATCACTTACTGTACAGTAGTTATAGCTCCTCGTTAAATGACTGGTATTCGTGGCTTTAGCTCAATTGGCATAATTTTTCCAGCAAATGATCTGAATATGTGGGACTTATTAATGAACCCACCTTGGCAGAAGCTGAGTAAACGCTCAACAGAAGTTGACTAAGTTTTACAGAAAGCATTCTTTCAAAAATACTTTTACATTTGCATAAATGTTGCCAATCTGACACCAAATATGGCTGCTGTTTTGAAAAATAGATTAGCTTGTAATAGCTTTTAAAAACAATGGATAGTTGACAACTTGAATCCAGTCTTGACATAAAATGAAATGTATTTAATTTCCAAAAGAAAACTTAGTTTAACTGTTTTATTTTCATTTGTCAGTCATTTTTCTGCAGTAGTTAATGAACACATTACTTGCCTTAGGTGACTGGCAATGTACATTAATATTACTTGACTGTTTTCTCAACTCTGTTCCGTAAACTAGTCTTTACAAATAGTCAGTGGTGTTCTTATTGTTGGCAAAATGTTAGTTTTAGTGGACAGAAATGGTGGAACCACTCTCATCTCTTGAAACAAATGTCGGTCAGTGATGGTCACGTACTAACGTCAGTAGTTTAGAGTGCGCCTACTCTGTCATCGAAGGACACACCAAGATAGGCTTAATTTCTGTATTTATCCTTAATCTTTTCTATATGACATTTAATATTCCATGCCACATAATTCTGCTGTTAAAAGGTCTTCTTGGTGTCAATAAATTTTCAGCATTCAGCAATAAATTAATTTGTATGATTTCTTTTAGCCAATATTATTCCATATTAAATGTTATATATTCTTTATTTTAAAAAGAGGGTACACAAGACATATATAGAAATTATTATAGATATTACAAATTTACCACTTGTGGTTGAAATAAGCTTTTTTATTAAAAGAATCAAACAAAATAAAATGTAATGACATGAATGCCAATTAACTGCTGAATAAATATAAACAAAATTCTGTGTGAAAACAAACAAAATAATGAATGGGTTCTGTAGAAAATTGAAAGTGTAAACTCCATAACAATAACAAATGAAAACGGAATGAAATGTAGATATATTTCAAAATTGTATTTAAATATATACTATTTTCAGGGTGCTGATAAATTTTCACTGTCAAAAGCCCGTTTATGTGATAATTCGGGAACATATTATCTATACTCACAATCACTTTTACACTCTTAATAAGTGATAAGATTTTTTTTGTCAAAGGAGATGTAGCAACTGCCATTGATATAATGATTGTATCACCAGTGGGGTGGTTGTATCTCCACATCTTTTCGCTCTAATGAAGTTAATGTTAAATAAAGCTTACTGGGTAAAACTCTGCAACAGTGTTTGAAATTTACTCCAGTTTCAGTTATAATTTAGATTTATTTACAAGTTGATGCTGACTTTTATATTTTTGAAATTTTATTAGAGCGTACTAAGTCTCTTAATAAGCTAAAATACAAAAGAAGCATTTGTGTTTTTGAACACTCGAGAAAATAGAAAGCCCAAGTTTAGTAAATGCATTTCCATTTCGATGAAGTGAATTCAAGTGATAAATGTTGTGTTGTTGTGTCCGGTGACATGAAGAGTAGGAAGAATTGTTGGAGGAAAGACTTTTCAGATACAGTGATAATTGTTTCATGAAACTGGAACATGATGTCTATTCTTATAACAAGAAGTCTGCACTGGTCATGTTTGAAATGGAAGTGGGTTGATTGTGTTACAAAAAGAATTTTGATGATTCTGCATTTTACTAATGTCGCTAGAGTCAAGACATAGCCATCACAGAACGTCGGTCCTCTTACATGGATTTGAGACCGTCTTTGATACAAATGAAACAATTTTAAATTAAAGGCCTTGATATCACTTTTACAGTATCCTAAGAGTGCCCAAATTTAATAGTATGTTGGGCTCAGTAGCAGAATTGCTTCCTGCGTTTGACATTGTTAGATCACAGACAGTTGCCTATGTTATGTGACACGCATATGTATGTGTGTGTGTGTGTGCGTGCATGCGTGTGTGTGTGCAAGCATTCATTGTGCTGCATCTGCAGTGATATATCATATTATAGAACATTATTATATCTATCGATCAATATTACATTTACTGATAGGTTAAAATAAACACAAAATTGTCATGGCATTGTAGACAGAACTTTTCAAACTCCTCTTGAAAGCAACTTCTGATCGCATGACATTTATATGAGTATGTTACTTCATTAATACGGAATAACTGACTTTTATTTACAATTAATTCTGAGACATATAAGCTTCTATGACCTTAGTGTAAGGAAATATAGTTTTTCTGGGATTGATAAATCCTTGCATTAAGTGAAACAGAAGCCTTTATTCCTCCTGATAATGAAATCATCTTATCAGGAAGTACATGATACTTATCATGTCACTACCACTTAAGAGTATTGGATTCATGATCACAATTGGCCTATGACAAAAGCTGTGCTGTAATGAAAGGCATTGCAAAGAGAGATTACTGTATTTCATTTGATATATGATTGGCAATTTTCTGTTGCTTTATTTTCTTATGCTCCACTAGTACTGGTATAACAACGCTTGATACAAATGATCTGCACAAAAATCCACAGCAAACTGTTTGAAAAGACTTTTTCATTCTTTCATAAAAAAATATGATTTGAGTGTAAGTGAAAAACTCAGATATTTTTTAAAAGATAAACAGAAAATGTTAAAGATGATACCTTTCTGACAAAGTTTCCTCGAACATATTTTGCAACTGAAACAAACAGATAAACTGCTGGAAGGAGTAATATGTGGACATTATTGTCTTAAACAAAACAACATACAAGAGCAAAAACCAGCTAGTTAAATTCAACTAATTATTTATTTCATTTGAATACAAAGTTGAAATTTTAAAAAGAACTTACAGTACATGTATTGTGGATTATATCCCAATTAGTCCTAAAAGTCCTATCACAAGTCCAAATGAATAGAGTTCCAAAGAAAATCTAGTGATATTCCAAACAAGCTCCAACACTGAATGTGTTGATATGCCTGTAGGCTCGATAATGATAATGATCCCAATATTTAATCTATACTCACAGATAAATAATATTAGCTATATATTTTGTTATTTACATAATCAGTGTCCCTGGTCAGGTACACAATGAACTTGGTTTTGGACTAGGATCAATCACAACATATAATCATTAAGAAAATGTAACAAATAATACAAATTAGTATACATATGAACAGAATTTCATTCTTTGAACACTATAATGATTGATGAAAATCTAATGTCATTCAAGTTCTATCACTCTTGCATGTCCATATGAGCAGATTACATGAAAAAGAGAGAAGTTGTACAGTGAATTGACTTCCATTTTTGAGTCCTGTTAGCAGAATATGGTTTGCTGTAGTGACAGACAACTGAATATTTTATTTCAGAATCCAACAAAAGAGATCACTGTTCTGTCAATAGGAAAAAATCAAAGGATTCTCTAAGATCTGCTCCACCAGAGCAAGGGTCGGAAAATGGTTCCTCTGTTGAACCTGGATGTGACCTAAAGACTCATTTGCAGTTGAAGACAGGTACGAGTGAGATTTACTCCGAATTCATTTATTTCCACTGCTATGAATATTTATAGTTTTAAAAATAGTAGACTGTTTCCTTTGCATTTAAATTCTTGGATTGAAGAATGGAGTCCTGCTATTTCTTTTGATTGTTGTGTCTTTAACTTTGTTCCTTGTTGCAATCACAAAAGGACACCAAATCATTGAACCACAGCCAAGGATGAATTGACATTATAGACTTACTGTTATTTTCTTATGTAAGGCCTGCTCAACAATGTTTGATTTGCCTAATAACAATAAGATAGGTGCAACTATCTGTGTATCCATTTATCTATTTGAAATCAATTTGGTTTCTGATCAATAACTTCACACGGAATAGTTGACAAGAAGAAATATTTACTATTTTCATACAATCTTGATTTCCAGTAATCCATAACATAAGTTTTGGGAATTATGCCTGTGATACTGTGTCCACCAATGTTAGATTCTGCAGCTGACTTTTATCAAGGGTTGTTGGATTTCAACGTAATATGACATGTAACTTGATATGGGTGAGACCTTAAACAAATTGGATTTCCAATATTCCACCACATTATTTACTTCCAGATTGTCTGACCCATCTATGTAACATTGTTTTCCCATGGCAAAATTTCACCAGCAAGTTATCAGAATATAAAAGACATATTACACAGCCTGCATTGGCAGGTGCTGAAACAAACACTCAATAAATGTTGACCAAGTTTTACAGAAATCTGACCAAAACTACTTTTAAATTTGCATAAATTTAGCCAAACAGCCACCATATGTGGCTACTTTTATGAAACATTGATCAGACTTTAATTACTTGTAAGAAAGGGGTGCAATAAACAACCTGAATCTACTCTTTAAATAAAAGAAAACATCCTAAATTTCGACACATAATACTTTAAGTATGATTTGTTTTGATTTGTTGGTTTCTCCTGCAGTTGTTAATGACCATATAATTTGACTTGGATGACTGGCAATGGAAATTACTAATCTTTTCTGATATTCTGCAGTAACCTTATTGTTTACAAAATTGTATGTCTAGTGGAATGAAAAGTGACACCAGTCTAATATCTAGAATAAATATCAGTCAGTGAAAGACAAGTACTTACAATAGTTGTGCCTATTGCCATGTTTTACCATGCACCTAAGCTACATGATACCATGTTTTCAAGGGTACATTTGTAAAAAACATTTCCAGATTCCTACAATTCATGTTCTACGCACAACATTATATTTCATGGACACACGGAAGCAAGCTTAATTTCTAAATATCCTAAATATGGTCCACATCAGACTCAAATATTCCAAGCCACATAGTTATGCCGAAGAAATGTCATTTTCGTGTTGAGTCTTCCTTAATCATGTAGCAATAATTTTTTGCATAATGTCATTTACCCAATATTATTCAGTTTCAAATGTTACATTCTCTATATTTTTTAAAGGGAGGGTACAAAATATTGCACATCAGCAAATATTTGCAGACATTCAAAATTTGCTATGTTTATTAGAAATCCTCTTTTTTACAGGCAGAACTAGTCACTGTCTGAGAGCAGTGTAAAATTTGGATAATAAATGGGAAAATGATTAATGAATAAGACATCGGTAGTACCATTATAAATTACAGGCAATTAGAGCACCATGTAACTTTTCTAATATTTTTTTACTACTGACGGAAAGGTCCGTGCATTTTGTAGTTGAAATTGCACATTGTTATTGAGTACAGTCTACACTTGTGTTGGCTAAGATTGCTATGAAAACTGTAATGTATGTTTCTATTGGCAGAGGCACTCACAATGCTCTGAGTGAGCCTTAATAATATATTAGTTTTTTATTTGAACAATATTTCTTTATCCGCAAATAAAATTGACTGTTGCTTATATTAAACTTCACATGACATTTCAAAATTGTGCTAAGTAGTAGACTGTGACTTGATTGCCTATTGATTTTAACATGTAATGGTGAAAATCCACTACTGGAAGAATGAAGATGAACGGAGGAGACACAGGGACTCAAAATGTCATATTATGAAAAGTTTGGATATCAATGTTATTTGTGGGAAATGATTATAGTAGTAAACTCATTATGCCTGGTTTGCCTTTCTGGTTCCTATTATTGCTTTTCTAGGTCACAGCATCCTATTGGCTCCTATTATTACTTTTCTAGGTGACAACTTCTATCACCTATGACATTTGCCCATTTAAGGGAAAAAGCCACACATGTTGTGCAACCTGCCAATTATTAGCATTTTTAATCCACAAACGTTTACTAATCCAGATAAGAATCATAGCCACACAGAGCAGTAACCGACAAATACCACCATTGTCACTCAGGCACTCTACCTAAATCCACTTCCCATTGGTAGATTTGCAGTCATCAGATCTGACAGTCATTGTTGAGTGGCATCATTAATGATTTTACCAACTGCAGGTGGTATTATTTTTATCGATGGTAACGTAAATGCTTTTGATGGTGCTTGGGCCACTAATCGCCATAGTCGATCTGAAGTGATTCAGCCACTTTTAGTCACAGTTTTTTCATTCGATCCACAGCAATGTTTTGATACTATCAACGATGCTTATTGGAAATTGTAAAGTGACTGGCGCAGTGCACGATGACAAATGTCATGAGCATCTTTGGTACACCTGTTAACAATACATGAATAACATCACCTAGGCCAGTTCCATAATATGTAGCGTAAATGTTTTTTTTTTTTTTCTGGAGTTACTACTATGCATAGTTTCACTGTTGACAAAAACAAAAAACTTTATATAACCCTGTGAGGTTATGCCTCCCATGCCTATGCCTGTTGTATCAGACTTTCTGTTATAACTACCACTGATTACAGCACAGGTTAAATTGATCAGAGC
Source organism: Megalonaias nervosa (assembly GCA_016617855.1). NCBI lineage: Eukaryota > Metazoa > Mollusca > Bivalvia > Unionida > Unionidae > Megalonaias > Megalonaias nervosa. Next base: position 22,355 of record JAECUM010050404.1, on the reverse strand, counting down.
TGCTGAGGAAATTCTGACTATGTTAGACGCAATATGATTGTGCAGTTCCTTTACATTCTACACGTAAAAAAAAACTGTTCATGTTGGGGAACAAAAGAGTCTTATGAGCAGGATATGGTTTACTGTGGTGACATACGACTGTATATATTATTTCAGAAGCCAACAACTTAGATCACTATTCTGAAAATAGGGAAATATCAAAGGATCCTCCAAGAAGTGCCACAAAAGAGTCAGAGGTGCAAAACGTTTCTCCTGATGAACATGTACGTGACATAAAGCCTCATCTGCATTCGATGGCAGGTATGACCACAATTTATTGTGAACTCTTTTAGTTCCATGGCTATCACATTTATGGCTTGGAAAATATTGGACATTTTCAGTATTTAAATTCTTGGATTGAAGAATGGAGTGCTATTGTTGCTTTTGGTTGTTGTGTCTTTACCTTCGTTCCTTGTTGCAATCACCAAACCGGAATAGTTCAAATGTAGCCCGATTTACTAGCTTTGTACAGTCTTGATTTCCAGTAATCCACAACATAAGTTTCAGAAATGATGTGTCTGATATAGTGTCTTACAATGTTAGCTCTCCAGCACCTATTTCTTACATGGAATAGTTGACACGAAGAAAAATTTAATATGACATGCAAGTTTATTTTGATGGGACCTTAAAGAAGTTGGATTTCCAGCATTCCACCACATCATTTAGAAGAGTTTTAGCTGCAGATTAACTGATGCTGTCAAAACGGACTTTTAAATTTGCATAAATGTTGTCACTCTGCCACTAAATGTTTTTACAAACGTATAGGTAAGGGGTACACTTATCATTGAATCTAGTCTTGAAATTAAAAAAAAAAAAAATATATTAGTTTCCAAAAATAAAAATTACTTTAACTGTATTTTGTTTTTATTTGTTTAGTTATTTTTCTGCAGTTCTTAATTCACGTATTTGATTGTCAATGAAATTTACTAATATTTTCTACCAATGCCAGGATTTTATAGGCACCTATGTTACATGATATCATGTTTTCAAGAGGACATTTGCACAAAAAAAACTATATATATATCATGTAATGAATGGACTTCCTAATTGAAAAGAAAGAGTTTGATGAGCAGGGTGTGGTTTGCTTAAGTGTGGGAGACTATATATATATATATATATATATATATATATATATATATATATTATTTCAGAAGCCAACACTGGAGATCGCCTTTCTGTCCTTGGAGATAAAACAGTCAATCCTCCAAGATCTGCACAAATGGAGAAGATGGAGCAGGAAATTTCTCCTAATGATGCTGGAAATGACCTGAAGATGCCTCTGCAGACAACAACAGGTATGACTGAAATTTAATGTGTTTTTAATTGACATGGTTATCAGTGTGTATGGTTTTGCAACTATTGCACTTCTGTTCCTATTTAAATTCTTGGATTGATGATTGGAGCCACATTGTTTGTATTGATTGTTGGGTCTTTAACTTCCTTCCCTGTGTGAATAGCAAAATCACCCAAAATACCTAACTCACAAACAAGAATGAGCTAACATTATTTTCTTGGTATTTTTAATAAAGTCATTCTCAACAAAGCTGGTAGAGCCCTATACGAATCATCTGCATCAATTCTTCTTTGCATCAATTTATGTACTTGTCAATTTAGTTTCTGCACAGTACAGCCACACGAGTTAGTTGCATTTTAGCCAGATTAAGGAGGTTCATACAAGCTTGATTTTCACTATTCAGCATATAATTTATAGGAGTTATTACTCTTATCTCCTGTCCAATATCTTAATCTTCTGCAACTGACCTTTATCAAATGTTTTTGGATTTTAACAAATGATAGCTTCTGGAACTCATCATTAGCAAGGGTTGTCGGATTTGAATGAAATACAACATTAAACTTTTTATTGATGAGACCTTAAAAATGTTTTATTTCCAGCATTCCACAAAAATCACTTTTACACGAGTTATAGCTTCTCATTACTTGACCAGAATATATGGCTTTTGGTTCCCACGGCAGACTTTTACCAGCAAATGATTGGAATATCTAGGACTTATTAACAAATCCCTCTTGGCAGAAGCAGAGTAAACAATTAATAGAAGTTGGGCAACATTTACAGAAAACATTCTGTCAAAAAGAACTTCTACGTTTCCAGAAATGTTTTCAGTCTGTCACCAAATATGGATGTTGTTATGAAAAATAGACTAACATATAATTATTAGCTCTTATGAATAATGGACAGTTGACAACTTGAACCCAGTCTTGAAACAAAATGAAATTTATATAAGATCCAAATACAAATTTTACTTTAAATCTGTCTTGTTTTCATTTGTCAGTTGTTTTTCTGTTGCTAATAACCACAGTAATTGCATTAGGTGACTGGCAATGCATATTAATAATTTAGCCGACTGTTTTCTCAACTCTAATCCATAAACTGGGCTTTACTGATTGTGTACAGTATTCTTATTGTTTACAAACTAGTTGGTTTGGTGGACAGAAATGGTGGAACCACTCTGATACTTTGAAACAAATGTCGTTCTGTGACAGTTAATTTCTTATGACAGTAGTTTTGGATGCAACAGTTTTAGAGTACGTCTGTGTTGTCTTAGAATGACGCTACAAAAAATCTTAATTTCTAGATACATTTATACTAAATATTTCTATACGACATTTATTATTCCATGCAATGTATTTTGCTGTTAAAACTTCTTCTTGGTATAAGTGAATTTTCAGCATTCAGCAATAAATTAAATTGTTCTATTTCATTTAACCAATATTATTTAGTATTGAATGTTAAATAGAGAGCAGAAAAGATTGTTTATGAACAAATTATTACAGATATTAAACATTTACTACTTGAAATAAGCTTTTTCATTCAAACAAAAAGAATAAATTAAACACAATCACATAATACAGCACGAATGACAATTAACTGCCGAAGGAATGTAAGCAAAATTCAGAGTGAACACAAACAAAATCATGAACGAGTTCTGTAGAAAATTGAAAGCGTAAACCACATACAATGAATGGTGCATGAAAATGAAACAAAATGTAGATATATTTCAAAATTGTGTTTACATATATAACATTTTTAGTGCCGATAAATTGTCACTGTCAAAAGTCCATTCACATGATAATTGGGGAATATAGTATTTACACTAAAATTCACATTTACACTGTTTAAAAGTGTTAACATTTTTCTTGTCTAAAGAGATATAACACCTGCCATTGATATTATGGTAGTATCACTGGTGGGCTGGTTCTCCACATTTGTTGCTTGAATGGAAAGAGATTAGAAATAAAGTTTAATGGATGACAATCTACAATTTTATTTGACATTTGCTACAGTTCCTGTTATATTTTAATTTGTTTTAAAGTTGATGTCGTCTTTTACATTATATGCATTTGCTTTTTTTATTAAAGCACACTAAATCATTTAATATGCTAAATACAACAGTAGTATTTCTCTTGTTTAACACACTCGTAAAGAAAAAGCCTGAGTTTAGTATATGCATTTCTATTTCAATGAAGGGAATTAAAGTGATATACGTTGTGTGATTGTGTCTCGTAGCATCAAAAGTATGTAGGATTTGCAGGAAAGACTTTTCAGATACCGTGGTCATTGTGTCTTCAAGCTGAAACATATTGTTTATTCTTATAAAGAGAGGTCTGCACTAGTATTTTGAAATGGAGGTGGGTAAGTTTTGTTGCAAAAACAATATTGATGATTTTGCTTGTTACGAATGTCGCTAAAGTAGAGAAATAGGACGTTGGTAACTTTACATGCATTTGCGACCATCTTTAAAACAAATGAAAGAATTTAAAATTTAAGGCCTTGACATCAGTTTTACAGTTTCTTCCAAACCAAAAATGATGGATGGAAATCAGATATCAGGTAAGCCTTTTCATTCTTACACGCCCAAATGAGTAGATTAAATGAAAAGTGAGTAGTCATTCAATGATTGGTTTTCCTTGTTGGAACAAAGAGTCTTATGAGCAGGATATGGTTTGCTGTATTGATAGAAGACTGAATATTTTATTTCAGAAGTCAGCAAAAGAGATCACCGTTATGTCAATAAGGAAACATCAATGAATCCTCAAAAATCTGCCCCAACAAAACCAGTGTTGGAAAACTGTTCTCCTGTTGAACCTGGGCATGACCTAAAGACGCATCCGCAGTCGATGACAAGTATAACTTAAGTTTATTGTGACCTCTTTTATTTTTATTTCTATCAATATTTATGGTTTTGCAAATATTTGACATTTTTTGCATTTAAATTCTTGGATTGAAGATGGAGTGCTATTGTTTCTACTGGTTGTTGTGTCTTTACCTTCATTCCTTCTTGCAATCACAAAATCACTCCAAATTGCCAAATCACAAACAAGAATAATGTAACATTATATACTGGTATTTTCTAAAATAGGGCCCCTGCCCAACAAAGTTAATAGAGCCCTATAACAGTCAGTTGCATCCAACCATCTGTGTATCCATGTATCTATTCGAAATCAATTTGGTTTCTGAACAATGACTTCACATGGAATAGTTTTACATGAAGCCAGATTTGCTAGGTTCATACAGTCTTGATTGCCAATAATCGATAATTTACAGGAATTATGCATCTGATTTTGTGTCCACCAATGTTAGCTTCTGCGCCTGACCTCTATCATGGGTTCTTGGATTTCAATGAAATATAGCATTCAACTTTATAATAATGACACTATTTTACGTTGGATTTCCAGAATTCCACAACATCATTTATAGGAGTTTTAGCTTCAGATTGACTGATCTGTCCATGTAACAGTTTCCCTTGGCATAATTTTATCAATCAAAGATCGGAATATATAAGACCTATTAACTTTAAATACTTGGAGTGTGTTTTCTTTTGATTTGTTAGCTTTTTCTGCAGCTTTTAATGGCCTTATTATTTGACTGGCAACGAAAATTACTAATCTTTTCTGATAGTCTGCAGTAACCTTATTTTTTACACTGTCAATAATATGTTTAGTGGACTAGAAAAGCATAATTCACTCTCTGTGCACAGCATAGATATCTGGTTGATCTTTGATGTACAGTTGTATCGTCATTGTTTGACCGCAAGGGATCCACAAAAAGTGCCACTCTTGATCCACAAGGGTAAAACTAATTATTTGTCAACTGATTATTATGACATGAAAGATACACAGTTGTTGCGGTAGTAATTTATATCAAATCGACTGTTGGTGAAAACCCAAACAGTCTATAACCTTGGGAGGCTATGTCTCCCGCATATATGCCTGTTGCCTCAGACTTGCTTGATAACTTCCACTGATTACATAACAGGTTAAATTGGTCTGTATTGCTGAGGGAATTTTGATAATGTCAGACATGATTTGATATGCTGTTCCTCCTTTAGATCCTGCATGTAAAAATTTTGTTCTTGTTCATGAATATCTGTAGGCCAACCAAGAACTTTTGTCAACGACAACTGTCCAGTGTGAACCAAATATTGTGGAGATTCAGTTGCGATGATGGTGTTGAGTGTTGGCTCACGTTCACGTATAAAAATATTAGAATCCTTGCCGGCCATCACCGAATTTCTTGGCAGGACCTAATCATTGATTGACGTAATATCGTATGTGCACAAAGGAAGTTTTACCATACCCCAACTTGTTCCATGATCTTGTGTAAATATAAACTTGTTGTTCGCAGGCAGACCACCAAACATTTGCGATCAGATATTAGGCCCAATATAATAAACGCGCTCCAATGCAAGTACGATCTCAAGTGTGCATGGTTCCCCGAAAGTTACAGGTAAGAGAAAGGGTCACACTGAATCTGGTTTCGTTGATCAGATTGTGATCATCGAGATAACGCTTTGGCTTGTATTCACAACAGCATGTTGCATTGCAGCATAGATTTCACACACAACTGCCCCATTACTCATTATCAGTGTTGTAATATACATCATTGTTATCTTCAACAAGTTCATGCATCAACGCGTGATGCTGACATATCAATGTGGCCCCATTAATGATTTCTGTTGTGTTGTTGCCTGTACGAGTTGATTCCACAAGCGTTTCTGATCGATCTGTGAGGTCGTAAGGGTAACACAATCCACCAAAGCCGCATCCTTTCTTTTCTTGTTCCTCCATCCACCTCTGCATTTCTTCTCCATGTGTTGTTATTGCTAACCCATGTCTAAGAAATTTAGATTCCTCTTTTAGCTTTTCTATTAGCTGTTGTTTCTCATATTCATGTTGTTTTTCGTCTGGTGGTTTTGCTGAAGGTGATACACATTTTGGTTGGTGCTTAGTTACACGTGTTTCTATCTGTCTCTGTACAGGTGCAGATGTTTAGGGTGTACGTTTTTGGAGTGCATGTGCTGCACGTTTTTGTTATTCCTGATATTCACATTGCTGTTTTTCATATTCAAATTGTTGTTTACATTGCATTTGTTGCACTTCTTCCTATGTGGCACATTCTAGCTCAGTGTCGGGGTGTCTAGGTTGTTGTTGTGGCATTTATGTTTTTTTTTTATTGCATCCAAATTGTCAGTGGTAGGAGCTTCAACGATAGTGGATAAGAAATCAACCATGGCATTGCCGCCACTCTTTAGTACTTTTTGAAAATCATTTAAAACATTTTAACACAGTTGATCATCTTTAACTTTTGATTTTCGTGATGCCATTGAATAATACAATATATTATACAATCATGTTTTCATGTTGCTTATAATGCCATGCAAAAATACGTACTGCATATCCTAATTGAGTTCCAAAATGTAATGGACGAGCTGCGATCAAGGTAACTTGTGTTCGATGTAGAGCAAGCAATATCACATTTATTTAAAACATCAGCAGTGTTATCGCCACTAGATTGAGGAAGTAACCAATGATATCATGCAGTAAATATACCCTGGTAAAAATCACATCCCTGGGTACAATTACAGTGGACCTGGTACACGGCTTGATATACAGTTTGATTCTAACAAAGCCTAGTGAAGCACCAATAAATCCAGTTGATGCTACATGCTACCAAAATGACCATGTGTACCAAGCATCAAATGATATCCGTGCACGTCAATGTGCCAACGTGGGTCTCATCCATGAATTGAATGTGATTAATCCTATACTAGCAAGATGGAACATCAAAAGGAGGTATGAAAGCAAATATTATACTTGGATGTTTTGCCCTACTTTCACAAAAATCAATTCATTAAATGTAAATTATTTTATTACAAATAAGTAGTGCAGACAAAGCGCCGAAAATGATCATGGTTGGCTAAACAGCCGCAGTGGCAAATATAACTATCAGTGCCAAAAAAGATTTCACTTGGGTGGTTTGATGACCAAACACCAAAATGAAATTCACCAGGTTGATTTAATTTCTTCCAAATGGTTGTGCACATGATCAACAGCATCGATTGCACACACGCAAGTAAATGTTGTGGATGTTGCTAGCAGATACAAAGAAGCTGAGTGGTTGACATCAAATGATTCTGCAAGTGTCACAGATGCACTCGAACACATTTAAACACGTTCACCACTAACACGGTCACGATTGCTACAAGTGGATCATGGAAAAGAATTTCTTGGTTCTGTGTGCTGTGCTTTTGATGAAGCACTGTGTGAGTTCATATTAGAGATATCAACGGTGACCAAGCTGGAACGATTTAATCTCACACTCGGGGGATGGTATTCAGTCATCAATATGCGCAGGAATTGTTATTGAGGTCTCAGGTGCAGGGGACTAGCTTCTTGAGTGCAGAACGGTCTCGAACCCAAAATGGGTAACATGACTTCGTTTAGTCATAACAAAATTAAACAATGAATTTACACACATGATCGGATTAAAACCAGCAAATGCGATTCGAGAAAAGTCAATCACTGTTATTCAGAAAATTGCTTCCTATTTGACTCCGTTGCGACCACTCGGAAACAAATTAGTGCTGATTTATATGTACCTGAAGAGTTAGAAGATGGACAATGTCATGCTACTGACCTGGTATGGTCCGTTGATGTATTTACAGTATCCAAACTGATTGATTTCTCCAAGACAACTAACACTTTACCATTTGGTGTCTATTATTGAAAAAGCATCAACCTCTCCCAGTCAGGCATTGTGCGAGAGGAATTACAAGTTGTTACAGTGAATACTGAACTACCACCGAGGTTTGTTTAGATGCAATAATGCTTCACATTGACCTATCAATGCGCTAGTGTGTCAGTCATAAGTTGATTCAAAATAGCATAGTGCCCAAACATATAAGTGGTGACACCGTCAGGGAGTATCCATCGCTTGGTATCAAGCAGTGACAGACACCCTTTGGTGCGTCGGTATAAGCCCATGCAATGATTTCGACACTGTACCATATTTGCAGTGTGTGTGAATGCATGTCTGTCTCCAGGACATTCCACGTATATGCCAGGCCATATATCCTTTTGCACAGTAGCTGAGGGAACACCTTTGGCTTTTTAATGTTCTTAGGTCCAGCCTAACTGAATACACTTTGGGTCACAATTCCACATACTCCTTGGTTGGTTTACCAGAGCGTTCATCTTTGAACTTACTAACAAACTTTTTTGGGTATTACAAAACAATGGATGTTATTCAGGATAATTGCCGGTATCAAATTCGTTTACTAAACTTGGTACACGTTGTTGGTAACAATGAGTCAGTGTCAATGTGGAGCATCTTGACCCTATCTTGGTAAAATGGTTTGATCTTGAAAAAAACTCGTACATGAGCAGATTAAAAAAGTCCAACATGATTTTGTCAGCTTTAGTTTTGATTTATTTCTGTGAACGGCAAGAGGCCCACCATCAAAGATCTTCTGAGATTCGTATGCCGGGTCAGTGATGAGCTGCCGAAGCTTGTCTTGGTCACTATCGCAGACAAGGTTGACTCGATTTCGTTAGCACAGATTCTCAATGGTTTTCCAGAACACAGAAGTGTATATGAATGAAAAAAAATCTTTCTCAAACTCATTCATTGCCTTACTTCTCAGATACCTATCCATTTTTATATATGGCACCTCCAAGCATGATGGCAAAATCCTAGCACTCATGTAAGGTACATATTTGCATTCGGTCCTAAGACTTGCAACAAATTGGTGCATTTAGTAAAGTTAATTTGGATTCATTCGACCGCTCCGGTGGCCTAGTGGTTATAGTGTTCGCCTCGGATGCAGGAGGTTGTGGGTTCGATCCCCGGCCGAGTCATACCAAAGACTTACAAAAATGGTACTAACAGCTGCCTCGCTTGGTGCCCAACATTAAGAAGCTAGTGTTAGGACTGGTTGGCCTGGTGTCAGGATAATGTGACTGGGTGGGACATCATGCTACATGTCTGCAGCATGATGTCCCAGTGCTTGACATCACTATAAACCGCCACACTGCAGACATCGTAGCAATATGACTGAAAAATTGTTAAAGCTACGTTAAAAATCCAAATCACACACACACACACACCGGATTCATTCACGATTGCGCACTGATACAGAGACAGCCATGTATCAAGCACAGACAGCGCTTCTGGGCCAATGTATATGTTCAGGGTATTCAAGATCAACTTCAAAGAAATATTCGTGGTCACTGTTGCTGTTTTAATTGCGTACGTATTTTTGAGGGTCAACATATCCTAGATCAGTCCAATGAAATCCACTAATCCATAACAGTTGCATGATTGCCAAACCATAATGGTTTTTGGCTTCTAGATACATGATGTAACTTTTCGGGGCAGCGGGGTCATATCTGTCCAAGTTTTGGTTGTTTAAATGAGCATGTATGTGACTCGCCATAGAAATCCCATGATGAAGTGAGCAAAAAATAAACAGATACTGGTCAATATCAGTGACCAGTTCCAACTCAATTTTGGTTTCGGACAAAAACGCTGTCCAAGCCATTCCCGGATATGCAAAGTAATGTGCTGGATCTAATTTGGACACGTGCATGCCAGTATCATGAAATTTCTCAACTCATCAGCAAGCAACAGCACATCAGTGCACAGATACAGATTGTGATAGTGACTATTGTTTTTGCAATCAAATAATGCTGACCAAAATTTGCTTGCATGGTCGTAGTCACTGGTGGAAATACTTTCACGCAATGATGATGCATAAAACTCTTTAATCGGTGACAACTGAGTTTCAGCAAACTTGTCCCAGTCACTTCTCTACTTGTATCGGTACACACTTTTCTCATAACAGGTCATTGTTTGGGGCACTAGCATCCTGGGCACAATACCTACAAATGATTTTGAAGATTTCCGCATCTAGATTACTGGCTAACTAATCCAGTGACTAATTCATAAACTATGATAGATTGATAAATTGTAATAGATCCAGCCGGAATGTCATGTATTTCTCCATGTTGTTGATGCCGTGGCTACTGCATGCATAATCAAATAATCATCATACCTACACAAATTATGAAGCAGTACAGGGATTTTTATTGCTGGGGTCAATTCTCCACTGTAGATTTTATGAGTTGTGAATGGCTCCTCTGTACACGCCAGTGATGTGACAGTAGTCATGGACTTTGAAACCGAAACTTTCTGTTGCTGTGGAGCTGAAAGCCCCTTCACAGATCCAGCAATGAGTGGCAGCGGAAAACTCAAGAATGTTATCGTGGATCATATCATGTCAGCGGGTGAATAGAGTTATTGTTGGATCAATTTCACTGTATGTTCGAGTGATTTAAGGATTTAAGAAACATCTCAGCCTAGTCCTTGCCGCGGTACAACATTGGTGTCTCCGTTTCTCCATCACACCTAACTATAATATAATCTACAAGGGTGTTGGTCAGTAACTTATATCCAGTAATGTCTAACATCTTGTAATATTCCTCAGTAGTTTTGGGTTGTTTATGTGCGACAACAGCCATTACTAATTTCATCATATGCTTGCCCTGCTTTGCTTCTGCATCATGGTATATTATTTTGTAAAATAAATTATGTCTATTAGTAAGTGTAGTTGTCATTGTTATATAATAAAAAGAAGGATTTGTTTAATTGTCTTGCTGTTGGATATCTTCTTCATTACAGCTCAAATCATGAGACAATTCATTCAAATAACACTCTTCGCTCACGTCAGATGTAGCAAGTGATTTTCTCAACTTAAGAGACTCCAGTTTGTTTTGCGCTATATTATGCAAATGGTTTAATTTTTCTACTCAAAAGCTTGGCCAAGTTTAATCAACTCCTGTTCTAAAATCATTTCATCCTACATTAATCAAGTTATCAGTGTTCGGATGTGTCTGAAACGCATATAACATCTTTTGAACCTCTTTAATAAATCTGTTTGATGCATTCAAATTAAACAACCATTGGACTTTTTTTGCTACATGTTTTATTTGCCAGTCGTTTGGTAGATTAACTGCATTCGCGGAGATCTCCATAATTTTCCAGAAAATATTATTAGTATCGATTGCTTGAGTATGTTTTGCCATTACATCATTATATTTTTTCACATTCTGAGAAAGTTTCCTACCCATGTTAATGGAGTGGTTGAGCTGTCGTAGTAGAAACAACCAATAACTGGTGTATATTGTTTTCTGTGGTCCATGTGCAAAGACATTAGTTGAATTAATAATGTATAAGTTGAAACTTAAGTTTCACAATGGCTAAGTTGAAACATATATCTGTTCCAGCATTTTGACATTGTCGCGCCTGTGCTGGTGGATCGAAGTAAATGGGATTTTCAATATTATTCATACCTGACTAGGGTACTTGATCAACAAAATGTAGAATTACAAGTACAGGATATGTATAGGTTTTTTCTACCCTGTGAGACATTTTTGGAAAATAGACAGGAATCTTGTAGGCGTGAACAATGCCACTTACGATGCTAATGTCCACGTGTTGTTTGTTAACAACGGTATCATGGCATTGTTCAACAGTGCACGTTATTCCATCTTCGGAAAAGAAATTGATTAAATTCTTGACAACGTAGATGCAACCACAATCCACAAGATATAGTGATGATTACACGAGAACAGCTGATTCAACAATTATGTTTGTCATTGATGTAACTGATCATGCAGGTCATAGTATTAATTTCATCATTTTGTCCACTGTTCTTTTTTGGACCCAGACCATGCTGGTATGAATCCCAGAGCTGTTGCCATCGCCCCTATGTATTCTAGTGCCAACACGGATTTTAATCTTGAATTTCTGCAGCATCGATTACAACTCATTGGTGCTTCAGTGAGGTTTTCATGTACACTTCCCCTCAGTCACATATTTGGGTTATGTAGGGATGTTCGTGAGGTTATTTTCGGAGCTAAAGACACAGTGGCCATATTTCGTAAGAAAACTCCAGTGATGCAATCTGACATATGGAAAGTGCTGTTGTTAAAGTGCAGTTGTCAACATTGATTTTGTGGATGCCTGTGGCATTTATACAGTCAGGAACCTCGTCAACACTGTCATTTCTGGCACATATTATGGACGCACACCACCAACTGGTTTTGCCATACAGTTTATATGGCAAATAAGTGCCTGACTTATCTTAAACAAAATATTTTAACTTGCAGCTCGAGATAATGACCAAGAGCAGAAATAGATGATATTTAACAAACTAGGAGTGATTGAAATTTTTATTTGGGTAGATGGTCATCAGGAATCATCTCTAAAGAAATTCAGCTTAACAATGAACACAATCAAATCGCACAAGCATATCTTAATTTTTGCTCATCTATAGACCTGTTTCAAAACATCGATAGTGGCTTTCACATTTCCAAATATGACATTTGTATGTTGTACCCGATTTATTACTTTTCATTGGAACACTTGGAGCTGTTTAGATAGTCCATTGTTGACATCAATTTTCATGCATGTGTTGGTGATGCTGATGGTGGTTATCAATATTATGCTGTGATACTTTCTGACAAGATATTGTAATTCAAGGGTACAGGTGGCCGAATGAGGCTTCTTGATAAGCCTGTGGAAAATACATAATTGAACATGTTACATTGTTAAAAATAATGCCTTATCACTAAATGAAGGTCAGCCTTAGTGAGAATCAGCTGGAGGAAATAAAAATGCAAAAAACAAACAAAATTGCGGGGTCACACTTAAACTTTCTCCACAAAATTAACTGGAAATGTCCCCTTGTCGTTCATTCAAATGTAACTCGCCCAGCTTATTGTGGCCAAACAAGGTAGCACTTCAGTGGCACTTATATCTGCATGGGTTCAAGTCTAGGGCTCTGCCAATGTTGGTATGTGATAAAGCATGCCCGTAACTTCCCATTGGTCAGTGGTTCTTCCCTGGGTTTTCCCATGTTCGTCCTCCATCAGTTATAATAGCCTCCATGTATAGTTTATCATGTGCTGAAAATTGGCATTAAACGCCACAACAACAACAACAATGACACTTCATTGGTTGTAAATCATCCGAATCAGAAGTGACACAAATGTAAAAGACCAGTGGAATATTTCCATTCCTTGCATCAGTTCCAGCATTGTTAGCATCATTGACTCGAGCTATTGCATAATCTGCAGCATTAGAGCTAATGGAACTGCATCAAGAATAGCGCTGAAAAAGGCTTTCACATCATGGACCTGGTGGGTCTAGAAGAAAGAAAGAGGCCTTCAGTTACCAGGAAGATGTTGCCAAATAACATTGAATACCCAGTACAACATGCAGAAGGCCATGACTTTGACTGATCTTAATCAGTCAAGCATTTTTGTGGTGTCTATATGTGAAATAAACTTGCATCAATGGTGTCATGCACACATGAAACCGGTATTGTCAACCTGAATTTGACAACAGAACCTGGGTTGCATACATGGTGACACCTTGATATACTTTGTATTTTGACTCGTGTGGACTTCCACCACAAGTTGAAGTTGTTAATTATTTAACAGAGGTTACACGCTGTTCTACCTGGACGACAGAGTCACCTACCAGTTTTATTTGACTTTACGCTTTTATGAACTAATATGTGGTCATTTTGTTGTTGAAGTATTGCATGAATTGGCAGGAAGTAAAGCTACCTCATCACCAACACCGCAAGCACTTGTTGATTCAGATTAAAGTTTGTTGAATATTATGCAAAACATATACAAACTTTGTGGACATTGCTCATTTTGGCATGGTGATTTTGTAGATCTGAGCAGTTCCGCCACCAAAGCTGATTTGACTGAGTTTACTGGTTCTGTTGTTTTAGATGTTGACCCAAGTATGAGCTTCTGATATTTTAAGATCATGCAAGTAAACAGCAAATGTAATGATATACAGTGTGGCCCCGCTATAGCAAGCTCCGTTATAACATGAATTTGGATATAACACGGTCGTGGTGTGGCTCCCGAAATTTCATATACATGTATTTTTCTCGTACACAAAAAAAAGATCTTTCTTAAAAGTATGAAAATAACAAAAAAATGTTTATCATTTTAAGGAGGAGATCGCATATGAATAATACAAGACGATCATGGCGTGGCTTCTGAAATTTTATATGCATTTTTCTCATACACAAAAAATAGTGCTTTCTTCTTAAAAGTACTAAAAATAACATGTAAAATGTTTATTCAGGAATTGCACAGGGCTTCGCCAATGTCGCAAATTGCGATTTTTTTTTCCTTATTGGCAGCAATATACACAATCTGGCAATTTTTTTTTTTTGCGACAATTGTTGGCTGTTTAAACTTGTATGTACAACCATTGGTTTGGAGTGGAGAAATTCAGAGGCCCCATGAAAGGAAGCCGCAAAGTTGATATAAAATGCACCGAAATTTGTCTATTGTTACATAAAGAAATTCTTTTCCCATATTGACAAACCATCTTAACAGTGCATTGTTATATCATAGTCCGCTTATGTTGACATCTAGCATGAGTGCTGTATGTTTTGAGATATCCGCTTTTTTTTCTTCAAATTTACATTTCTGGTAGCGGAGATCAACTGGACGAGGCATTATCTCATAATCTATCTTTCATTGGATTTTCGGCCACTCGCTAGTAATTTATATATTTACATAGACTGACATTTGTATGTGGATGGTAAGAAAAATTCCTCTTCTTTTCACTCAGAATTAAATCCTTCAGAACATTCACATTTTCTGTAGTAATCCCTGTCATCAGACCAGGACACCTGCTTCTCTATCGTTGATTGACCCTTTCTTTAAATTTCTGACACAAGCGGAGAAGGCAGCATCACTCCATTACCACAAATGTAAAAGCAAAAAAACAAAAAAAAACAAAAAAACAAACACGTTCTCACTTGTCGATTCAATAGGCAGGGAGGAACAGTAACTGTAACTGACCATACGATGGCCAATTTTTAAAAAAATGTACCCTGATAAAATAGGAGCTGAAATTTCAAAGAAAACATTACCTTTGAAGCACCGATTGTTATGAAAATATACTAAGCAAATGAGTAAAAAGTCAGTCTCAATTATGAAAACATACTAGTGAGCAAATGAGTAAAAAGTCAGTCTCAATCATGCAGTACAATTTTTTTATCTTGGCGCCACAATAAGAAACGGGCATTTGTTTGGTTCTCTAAAGCTGTCCTTTAGCGGTGACTTCAATAACGCATGCAAAGAAAGCCGACTACAATCTTCAATAAAAACAAAGAACCTTTCTTCAAAGGAAGTCAGTACTGAACTTAAATAAAAGCAATGGAATCTGATGGATTGTTCCACCTTCCAACATGACTGAACACTTTTACTGTGCCGTGAAAATTTCCTTTTTACAGGAAAAAAGTTTAGGCTACTGACGGCGCTTACAACACAAACTTTTACCGATTTGGGACATACTGAAAAGTAAATGTGCTTCATCATTCGTTACGTGATTGTGCTATTTTTTTCCACTGAATTCAGACCTATATGACCTGTGACAAAATTATTGAATATTTTAAATCTGTTTGTGTGCATATTTTCGATGGAATTACTTGTATTGTGGATTCAATGTATGTTATGTGAATCGCGGGTGAGTACATGGTGTTGATACTTTATTAATTGCTATACATTAGACATGTATATATAAACAGTATATATGTATATGTACCAATGCGTGGTTCTCTGAATAAAGTAAAATATTATATATGCCTTCTCTGTTTTCAGTACAGGTGTATTTCTCATTTAATATGCATTGATTTAAGATGATAACTATGCTAATAAAGCACGTATTTTTGCGCCTGCATTTATTACCTACACCCCACCCCACCCCGCATTTTTTCGGGTACATGCATCATTATCTTCAGCTAACTGACCTGGTTGCTTATAATACGGTTCGGTTTATAACACGGTCGGGTTCTATGGCTCCCAACTACCATGTTATAGCGGGGTCACACTGTACAAGGTACAGGAGTAATAGATTTTTAAATGAAAAGGGTGCTAGGACATCACTACGCACAGTAGTTGGAAATTTAAATATATCTGAGACTAATATTTTGTATAATTGTAAGAACATTGTCCCTATAAAAATGATGATGGTTAGAAGTGTGTGTGCATCTTGCACCTGCATGTGATGATCAGGATAGGGTCTGCCATGATAGACCCTCAATGCTACCTACGTGAAAAAAACACAATCGAAGCAGACCAACAGCTGTGAGATGAAATCACCAAGAGAATCGTGTTGATTGTAAAATGAAAATGCACGTGTTTGGTTGTAGATGCCATTTGTGGTTTATCCGCAAAAGGTTGTTTTTTTTTTGCTGTGATTGGTATCACAACCATGAAAACCATCATAAGTGCACCAATCATAATTATTGTAGGGACTATATCGATATTAAGCAGTCTCAACAAGATTAGTAAACTGTACTCGGTGGCAATTGAGGATTTGTGCAGCAGACTTCAAAATACTGCTGGCCAAAATGGAAATGGAGAACAGATAAGGAATCGCAATGTGGGTTTACAGACAATACAAGTCGAGTAAAAACAAAAACAATTTGTCCTCAGTTGTTTCTCATTTTGTTACTGTATGAAACTTCACTGTCATTGATTATTAATGCAAAATAAGCCACGGGTTGCACAATGTATGTGGCTTTCTTTGCTAAAAATGGGCAAAAGTCATAGGGGATAGCCTAGAAAAATAATGATACAAGCCAAAAAGGTTGTGACCCATAAAAGCAATAATGTGAGCAAGAAAGGCACCACCGGTATACAAAAAAATAAAAAAACGAAATAGCTAAATACGGTGTTTCCAAAACGTCTGTACTACTAAACATTTGCTATCAATTTTGCTGCCTAACCAAATTTGCATCGCTTATCTAACGCATTAGCAAATACTTCACAAACTGTGATAATTGTCTATTATTATATATTCTGCGATTTGATTAAATTGGATTAAATGGGATAAAAAATCTTTGAATACAGACTGAAAAAGTATGGACAAGATAGGGCGGTTGCAGAATTGCGTAGGAAATGAAATCATTCCTAATGTTGTTCACAAGATCAATACAGCAGATCAAGGATGGCATAGTTTTTTACAGTACACACACACACACACAGAAATGGGTTGTTTTATTCTAGCATTGGTACCAAAATGGAAGTCTTATCTCAGTTTGTTTGAAAATCATAAAGTATTTTCAATAAAACATGCAGAAATTTTCCAGCTTTTGGTATAACTCTCATTAACATTGTTCATTCTGGTACAGTTATAAACATTCAAAAGAGCAATAAAACCTTTCGGTGGTTTAGATTACAGTTTGTAGGAAATCTTGGACTTATAACTATATTTGCAGTAAACTTTTAAGCAGACAATGGTCACTTATACTAACATGATACAACTTAAAACATATCCTAATCAGCTCTATGTTATGTTACTAAATAGTTCTTTGAACGATTGACTTATAAAAACTATAACTAAAATGATGCAGTACTCTCAAATCCAGCATTTTAATTCTGAATTTTTGTTTATAATTCAACAATATTTTCCTTGAATGATGGACCTAGAACTTATTCCCAGTCATTCAAGAAATATGCCTGAAAAAAAGAGAATATTAAATGTAAATATCCTACATTGGCTTTTTTTTACTTATTTAACCATACACTACATATAAGAGGTTTAAAATGTTAAGAAACTTAATGCGCTATACAACAGATGTCATTATTAGTCAAAAGCACATCAGTATATCATCTCAAGGTACTCTTGCTGCACATCTCCACCCTTTCTGTGTCAGATTATCCAACTATTAAATGTCATCATGTTTTCCCTTTTCGGTATGGTGTTCATACATTCAGAAACCTAAATTTCCAACCGCATGGCTGGTTTCAAATCATCAGCTGCACAGAAGATCTTTGACAATGGGATTAAGTAAAATATCGCTGGAAGCTAGATCATAATTGAATGAATGATGTCTCAATGTCTGGATACCACTTCTTCATGAAGTCTGATACGACGATGGATTTATATGCCGATGTGTCGTCATTGAATAGATGTATACTTGGGGTAACAGTGCGCCATTTGTTTGTATGGCAGAGCTCCACAATATTTTCTCAACTCTTTGGAGGCATGTCCATTGGCACTAGCAGGGCCATGTACAGGTGCCTGGAGGATCAGACATTTTTGCATGGAAGAATATTTCGTATAATACTCTCTTGACAGTCCAACCACGTCAAGCGATTTACAGTCTATGCTTGATTTCTCCGATCCAGACATTAGGAGTTTCTCAGGAATTGGGTTGAGAACATAAATTTGTTTCACCACCAGTGATAATCACATTCAGACATATCTGGCCACTTTTTCTTATTTGTTGAGGACCTGTTTGGCGATTTGAACCCGAGCATTTTTTGATAGCTGTCAACATTTGCGAGACCAATCTTGCAAAAAACCTTCTGACCTTGAAATGATTGCACCATATATTAAAAACAGCTGATAAATTAATGTCGGTGATACTATAAATATTTTCCACTTTGTATCAGGTATCTTCATTAATTTGCCTCCATCATGATATATATGTTCCGCTCCAAATTGAAGACAGCAGACATCCAAAACATGTGCAATCTTCCATGGATTCACCTCCATCTTTAAAATGACGAAACAGTCAAAATGATAGATCTTGATATCAGTTGGACAATCCTCATAGCGTGCTCAGATTGTACAGTATGCCTTTTGGTCTGCAGCAGAATTTGTCTCTCTTTCTTATATGACCTAAGTTCTTATGTCCGTTCTTCTGATTAATTCTTGCATCAGGCGGGCTCAAAAGTTGGTGCAGCATCAAATCAGGCAATGCAGCAGTATATGACAACATCCTGCCTGAGTTCCTGAAGCATCTTGGCCTGAAGGCAAAAGAATGGCTTGCTGTTTTTTACACCTGGGTTGTTAGGGAAAAGTGCATGCAGACTTTGTGACGTCAGGCAAAGATTATAGCGATACCAAAGCCTGACAAAGATCCCAACAATGCGGTGAGTTATTGGCCGATCTCCTTGCTTTCAGTCTGTTTTAAGGTACTGGAGCACCTGATTCTCCAAAGAATTGGTCCTGACTTGGAGAATATCATAACTGTTGAGCAGGCAGGCTTCAGGTATGGCCGTAGCACTTGTGATCAAGTCCTTGCCCTGAATACGTTTGTTGAAAACGGGTTTCAGAGGAACCTTAAAACTGGAGTTGTTTTTTCTAGATCTAACAGCGGCATATGACAAGGTCAGGCATGCAGGGCTGCTGTTGAAAATTTCCAGAGTATTGCTGTGCTGGATAGTTGAGACCATTGAACTGTTCCTTTGCAACACGCACTTCAGAGTGCACATCAGAGAGAACTGCAGCTTGTGGAGGCGTCAGACTAATGGACTCCCACAAGGGTCTGTTCTTTCGCCAAGTTTGTTCAATGTCTACATCAATGACTTACCTGTAACACAGTCGCACAAGTTCATGTATGCAGATGACATTGCTGAGCTTGAGGAGGTACTGAATAAGGACCTGGAGTATATGACGAACTTCTTCAAGAAATGGCATCTACAGCCAAGCGCAACAAAGACAGTCTCCAGCATCTTCCACCTTAATAATGCAAATGCAAACCATGAGCTTTGCATTCTCCTCAATGGGCTGCAAATAAAACAAGACCTGACACCAACATACCTTGGTGTGAGTCTGGACAGAACACTGACATTCTACGACCACCTAAAGAAAACTGCAGCAAAACTTAGCGCTTGAAACAACCTACTCCACAAACTGGCTGGCTCAACCAGGGGCACAAGTGCTCAGACACTCAAGACATCAGCACTGGCCCTCTGTTATTCGACAGCTGAGTATTGCACTCCTGTCTGGGCTCAATCATTCCATACTAAGCTAATTGATGTCCAGCTCAACATAACAATGCACATAATCTCTGGAACACTACGTCCTATTCCTTTACCATGGCTGCCAGAACTCAGCAGTATTTTTCCTCCACATCTACGTCACCAGGGAGCAACCACAAAAGTGTTGGCTAAGGTCTACGCCAGTCAGAAACGTCCACTGTACATGGACATCACCTCACACCCAGCAGTCTGCTTGACTTTGAGACGCCCAATCTGGTTAGGTCTGTTGCCAGAGAATATGACAGCTATTTCAGCTTGGAGCATTGACAGTCTTCAACAGATGTTGTAAACCACTTCCTCATAGCTGAGCCATCTGTCTGCCCTCCTGGCTTCAACCTTCCACGTCATCTGTGAACCACACTGAACCGCTTTCAGACAGGACAGGGTCGTTGTGCATCAACCTTGTCTGATGGGGCCAGGCCACTAACTCTTCCTGTTGCTGTGGAGCTCTTCAAACCATGTCACACATTGTGAACAACTGTCCACTGACAAAGTTCCCCAGTGGACTGCAGGCTCTGCATGTTTCTGATGATGATGCTGTTAAATGGCTGCGCATGCACTGCACACGATAATAATGATAATAATAAAAAGTCGGTATTCCGCCTAACAGTAAAATTGTCTTATTCTGCAGAAAGTACATGATGCATATTATTTTACAACCATTTAATTCTTTGGAATCTGTCACCATATTTGCCTTGATAAAATCAAGGGCATGTACAGGGAAAAATGGGGAACAATTAACTGATCCTGCAAGATTTGCCCCATCGGAGCCTGTGTTGCAAAACATTTCTCCTGATGAAACTGGCTATAATGTAAAGACTGATCCACAGTTGTTGACAGGTATGATAAGAATCTACTGTGAACTCTTGTTTCTAAGGACATCAGTATTTATAGTTTTTCAAATATTATAATTTTGTAGCATTTAAATTCTTGGATTGAAGAATGGAGTGTTATTGCTTCTATTCATGGATGTATCTTTGCCTTCGTACCTTGTTGCAATCACAAAAGCACCCAAATTGCTAAACCACAAACAAGAATGAATTAACATTATAGAATGTTATTTTCTTGAATATGGTCCTGCTCAACAAAGTTTGTGGAGCCCTATAACAATCTGCAGCATCTAATTGTGTATCCATTTATCTGTTCTTAATCAATTTGGTTTCTGCACATGAACTTCAGATGGAATAGATAGATTTACTAGGTTTATAGAAGCTTGATTTCTGGTAATCCACATCATAATTTATAGAAGACAAGTCTTGGCATCGTGTCCACCAGTGGTAGCTTCTGCAACTTATATTTATCGAAGATTGTTGGATTTCAAGAAATATGACATGCAACTTTATATTGATATGACCTTAAACTAGTTTCCTTTCCAGCATTCCATAACACCATTTGTACGAGTTATATCTCCAGTTTGAATGACTCATCTATGTAACATTCAGCTTCCCTCATAATTTTACCATCAAATGATGGGAGTATATAGGTTTTATTACCTAGCTCACATTGGCAGAAGCTGAAACAAAGAATCAACAGACTTTGATCACATTTTACAGAAATAATTCTGGCAGAATCTACTTATAAATTTACATAAATGTAGCCAATTTGCCACCATATATGGCTGCTGTTAAGAAAAATAGATAAACGTTTAATATTGTGTAAGAAAGGGTTACAATGAACATTAAATTTAGTTTTGAAATAAACAAAATGTACTTAATTTCCAAAATTAAACATATTTTAATTGTGCTTTTGTTTCATTTGTCAGTTATTTTTCTGCCATTTTTCGTTGGTGTATTTGGCTGTTAATGAAATTTACGAATCGTTTCTAATAGTTTTTGTCATTCTTATATTTTACAAAATCATATTTTATTGGATAGAAAAGGTTACAACAGTCTAATATCTTGAACAAATATTGGTCACTGAAAGACAAGTACTTACATCAGTAGTGTTTAATGCCAGGATTTTACTGTGCACCACAATGTATTTCATGGACACACTGAGGCAAGCTTAATTTCTAGATATCATAAATATGGGCCATATGATTCTCAGCCACATATATATTTATGGACATACATATTGACAAAATAATATATATATATATATATATATATATATATATATATATATATATATATATATATATG